>MJUU01055549.1:30984-93409 GCA_002080025.1 Modiolus philippinarum | reverse complement strand
TATATATATATATATATATATATATATATATATTTGTGTATGTCTTCATTTTTCTTTTCTGTGCCGTACTCATGCTATGTCTATGTTTCTTTGTTTTTCCGACGTTGCCAGTGTCCTTGGATTGTTCGTTTTAAGCTGACTGTTCGGTTCTCACTTACTTTAATCATGTAATATATTACAACACGAAGAAAGAAAAATATGCATGAAATAAAAAAAAATACGGCGATTACCAAACCATCATAATTTTTACTACGTTTTGCTGTTTAATTTTAAAGTTACATATTTGGAAGAAAGATAATGGAGAAAAAGAAAAAAATCGCTGAAAATGGTAAAAGTGTAACTAAAACTCGTTTAATGTGGTACAGAATCAACTAGTCTTCAATAAAATGAAATATATATCAAATGCTCGACGAAACAAACCTTAGATGCTAGATGGATTTCCCTCCAAGAACAAGCTTATTAATACTACAAAAACTCATCACTGCTGAACAAACAACTAAAATTCCAAAAAGGATACACTACAAAAACTCTGATTGCCACCGTTCAATAAACATCATAAAATAATGACAGTGTTTACACTCTGCAATGATAGATGGCGCTTCTATAGAATAAATACAATTCCGTTCCAGCAGCATTTCGAGTCCAGAATGAACTCTTTGAAATGCAAGCCACTACAGCATGAACAATTCGAACTGGTTGTAAAATACAACCAAAAGAGCAGCCAACTTCCAACAGAAGTTTGTTACATTATTAACTTTACGATTTGCTGGCATACAGATGCAAGGAATGATCCGCAAGGTTTTTGTCAAGATAACCATTTCAAAATGACTACCCCAATCATCGCCTCAGAACAATCTCCTAAACACGAAAGCACAATTAGTATTGCAAAGCTACTAATTTAGAGGCAGTAGGCATGCATCTACGGCATGCTTACAAACATTTTGTAAAGACAACCATCGCAGATTTTCTTGCTAAATCACCACTGCAGATCAAACTTCTAAAAAAGTCAGCAAGATGAACGTCGTTGTATTCCTAATTCTAAGGAGGAGGCATCCCAATGCATGGAATCCTTCTGAATATTGCTGATAAGATATAATTGCAATGTGACTTGCTCGACCTATCAAATGTCTCAAATATTTTTATATCTCTATTTATTCTCTTCTTTTTGTGAAGTATATTTATATTCGTCATATTTAAATTATAGATATTCGTGAGGAAATATGTTGTTGAATACTATGGGTATACGCCGAATATAGCATTTATATAATCTACATTTAATATCACTTGTTATGTTGTTTATTTAACTGTGAGAATTAAAAATGAAGTTTTTTTATTAATTGTTTTTTATCATATCGGTGATAGTTTTAAACAATGAAATCATATGAGTTATTTCATAACAACTTCATGTATGTTGACTCTCTCACAGTTTTTAAATAAAGTCTTGCGATATCACATATATCATTTTAATTAATTGTAGAAAATTATATTTCAAAAGTTTGAATTTATATCAAGATGAAATTTTAAAATGTTTATTTTAAATCAAGAATGACAAAACTGTATTTCAAAGCAGTCATTCTTAGACCTATGAAAATGAAAAAAAGGTACTTACGTATTCTGAGTGTTACCAACAATGTTAATCCTCTGTCTGAAAGAAAAAGAAACTGAAACTTTAGTCGTACATTCCAATTAGCTCTGAATATGTTTTGCAGTGAGTTTGTTTATTAAAGGTTTTAACCAATCAATAATCAGCTTTGGTATAGTAGGATTAGTATTACTATACATAACACTGAATGTGATCAGAGTCAATTATCACTACACTGCTGTCATTGGTTTGTAGTATGTAACAGGGAGGTTATATGGAAGTACTCATTTAGTAACAAGTGCCTCTCTATAATGACTTTGACCGATTTCAATAGTATTAACACATTATTGCCTAAGATGCCAAAGATCTTCATTTAAGTGAACAATATTAAATGTGTTCTTGAAATATTTGTTTTACGAGAGCAAGCAATGTGCTATTTAGAAATTATACCCCGTTTTTATAATTTGCTTCTTTACATTTTCTATCGTTAAATAAATCTCCAATATATGTTTTAAACAAGAATATAATGAAGTTGCCATCTTTTATAGGGAAAATGTGTAACTTTTTTTTTATTATCAACAACACTAGTAGATATGTTATGATCTTGTTTGGCCATTTTGATCTTATCAAGATCTGTACAGGCGCAACACAATTTTGTTGAGACAGTGTAAGATATTCAGTCGTATTTCAAGATAATTGCTTTCAAGGACGATCAAGACCTGTTCAGTTTATCAAGATCCAACATGATAACTGCGTTCAAGGGCGATCAAGATGTGTCAAGTTTGTCCCGACCAAAGAAGATCAAATCAAGAGCTTGTTTGATCTAATCAAACTTAACTCGTCTTGATTGTTCCTGAACTCAATTACACTGTTAAAATGTGATTAGGCCATGAACACTATTGGAAACAAGTTTAGCCTAAACATGTTTAGGAAATGTTTAGGAAAATGTTTAATTTCCATACACATGATTTCTAAAAATGTTCATTTCCTGATTATGTTGAGACTATGAACATGTAATGTTTTACATGTTAAAAGAGTTAGAACATGTTACATTTTACATGTCTAAAGTTAGAACATATAACACCTTCCTGCCAAAGATATCATTTTACATAAAGGAAATAGCGTGGTCAGCCATTTTCTGTTAACAAAGAATACAGTGTAAACAAAGGGGGGAACAAAATAATATTGTTTAGAAATAGACGTGAAATACAGAAATGTTATAGCGAAAGAAAAAGAAATAAGGTAAGTGGCAGTTGAGAAATTTCATATTTTACGAAAGGATATGGAGTAAATGAACATGAGACCATAACACATATGTTAACTGCAATACTTTTAATGAGCTGTATGGCCATTTCAGAAATTAATTCCTCATCAGCAGCACTAGAATCCAAACATATGTATGTTTTTTATGATATTTGCAAGTAACCACAGCTCAAGCTCAAGTTTTGAAAAGGGGAGGTTTCTTCACTACACAAATTTTGGGTTTAGGCTTGTTTATACCGACGGATATTCTTTGTCTTCTGTCAAATGAAAGTAGTTGTTAATTAAGATGACATATTTATGCAAATTTTAAGTCGAGTTATTCAATAGGAAAAATTAAAGGATATAAAGTGAATGTACATGTAACAAATACGCACACAATACATAGAAAACTCCAGTTTATCAAGGACAGGGCTTTTATTCCTGTCTACATCTTGATATTCAAGTAGTTATTTTGTAAGACGTTTAAAGCACGTACCACTGTACTTCGACTTTGTTGCTATACTATTACTTTTATTTTGCTTTCAGGTCCCTGTTTTTGACTGTCTGTTTCGTAGAAGAGGAAGTAATTATTTATATGGCACCATGAAATGAAGGACTTCTAACATTCTAGAAACCGATGTGAAACAATAGTCAATGATTTTATGTTCGTTATTATATTACAAAAAAAATGATTTCACAACTTAAACATGAGTATGCAAAAATTAATATGGGATCTATAATAGTAAAATACGAAATGACAGCAGGACATCAAAGGCTATTTTTTCCAGGATCGAGATGTTTTCATAGGCTATATTGTTTTACATCCGTGTGCTATATTGTGAATATTCCGAGAGTTTTATTGTTTGACTTTTCTAGAGCTATATTGTTGGACATACCTTGAGCAATATTGTTGGACTTTCCTAGAGCTATATTGTTGGACATTCCGTGGGCTATATTGTATACATTTGTCACTCTTTTCCAAAATATTGATAATAAATGTTAAAGTAAGTGAGAACCGAACCGTCAGCCAAAGGAACGAACAATCGATGGACAATGGCAACATTGGAAACACTAAGAAACAAGGACACCACTTGAGTACGGGACAAAAAAGAAAAAAAGAAAAATGAAGACACACATACAGATGAACAACATGGACCCATTAAAAACCATGGATGAGATCTGTTGTACCGGTAGAATAAGCATCTCCTGCTTCTTATAAGACACCCGCCGTGTTGAAAATGTCAACTCCGGTGGTAGTTAAGTCAAATCCGGTAGAGGAAAAACAAACTTTTGTTGTAGAGGGAAAGATCTATTGTGATCTCGGAAACAGATATCCCTCAGCGATCCACAAGATCATGATGTTGACCGTAAAACTGTAAGCAACTGAGCTCTATCGAGGAAGTCAACGACCACAAGCCCTTGAGTAGCGAATGAGTTGCAAGATGTACACTCCCTATGCTGGTGCTTTTTACGAATTTGTATATTTTATCATGCTATCGACCGAATTAACCAATAAAACAATTGACAATAAGTGATTATTTTTACAAATCTTGATTACTGGGAAAAATGTGTGGGGATAACCGAAAATATTCTGAAGAAACAAGTTTTATATTGTAGCTCTTCATCTTGCAATAATAGCTAAGTTAAATGTTCTGAAGAAATACGGTCATTGTTGGTCTTCATATTGCAGTGATAGTTAAGTGAAAATGATGTGAAAAAATAAGGTTTATATTGTTGGTCTTCATATTGCAGTGATAGAAAACAACGGCAGTAGAATACCGAAGGAACAATAGAGTGAAATTCACAAAAATCGAAGTCCAAAGACAGGGCAAAAACGAGAACACAGAAAACAATGATGTTAGAAACAAAAACAACGACGCAAGACAGACGCAAAGCACAAAAACAGAAATCACAACATTCAGAACAAAGGCACTCACAGTGTGAACTCCAGTGAAACTGAGAGTGACATCAGGTGCTCCGGAAGGGTAAGCATGTCCTGCTCTGTTAACAGCACCCGTCACACGGTCATAGAGGTATTTATGTTTTTTGAAAGATCTGATAGGTAGCTGATTGGTTAATATCATTTGCTAACCCTGCGATAAAGCCAATTAAAATCCATGGCACGTGTTGCTTCTCTAACCCTCAAACAGTACCAAGGTTAAATTTTGAAAAGTTTTTTGTAATCACTTAAGTATTCAAACATGGACAAGGACAGATCGGCAATAAAACCATAACTTACGAAGACAAAACTAAAATTTAACAAGACAACACAAAGAACTAAAGCACTGACAGTGTGAACTCTCATAAAAAAGAGCGACATCAGGTGGTCCGAAAGGGTAAGCATGTCCTGCTCTGTTAACAGCTCTTGTCACACTGTGAGTGAATCAATCCGGGAAAATGTCAAAGTCGGTAGTAAAATCCGGGAAGACGTGAATCTAGCTGAAAATGTCCACTTTCATTTGGGATACTGACACGTCATATCTTCCAATGATGCTATGGTGACGGCCATAGAATTTCTTGAGGGATGAAATTAACAAAGGATGAACAAATCCCTGACTAAGCAGCTTTCGGGACAGTGTTTTTGCTCTGTTAAAAAAATCACTGTACAAACTACATGCTCGACAGTAACGAATCAACTGTGAAATGTACACTCCCTAGGCTGGAGAGGTAGGTGTATTGCTGCTACGAAAGGGAAAGTTCACAATGGGGAAGTTAAAATCATCACGCTTGTCATATAGCTTAGATTTCAAACGTCCATCTTCGTCAATATACAATAAAAGATCTAGGTACGAAGCTGAAGAAGGTGTTTCAGTTGTTTCTTTAATTTCAAGCTCATTTGGATAGATCTGATGTAAATACTCCTTAAATTTAGGATTATTACGAGAAAGTACATCGTCTATGTAGCAGAAGCTGAAATTAAAGGACTGGGCTAAATGTTTTTGTTTTCTTTGAATAAGCCCTTGTACGAGTAAAGGAAAAGGTCAGCTAAAAGCGGCGCATAGTTTGTTCCCATAGGAATCCTTATTGTCTGTTGGAAAACACGACCTCCAAATTCGACAAAAATATTGTCGATCAAAAATTCTAACATTTTGATTACGTCAGTCTCAGTGTACTTCTTATTAGAATCAGTGTGGTTCTTAACAAAATATGTCTTGTCTTTCCCTTTAACTAAATAGGTGTATCTGCGTTCTCCATTTTTTGTGCAGAAACATTGATGCATTAAATCTGCAATTACTGTTTTCAGTTTATTGTGTGGCAGGGTTGTATAAAGTGTAGAAAAGTCAAAAGTTTGAATGCTATGGCAATGGGTAAGACTGGTTGAGGATAGCTGTTCAAGGAGATCTTTTGAATTTTTAAGAATCCACATTTGATTCACACCGCTTGTGGAGTAAGCTTTGTTACAGTTATTTTTCAGGCCATCTCTGACTGCGGTCAACAAAGCAGTGAGGAGCTGTGAAAGAGGTTTAGTGGTGCATCTGGAAGACCCGGCAATGAATCTCTGTTTGTATGGATTCTTATGAAGTTTAGGTACCCAGTAGATGTAAGGGAGTTGATTGTTGTCATCATTAGCTTTTATGCCAAATGATGCTAACACTGAAGTGTGATTTTTTACAATCTCATCCCTCGATATTGTAGTAGGGGTATAAGTAGGGTGTCCAGATGAACTGTCGATGCCCATCTCCTTCACAAGGCAGTCGAGAAGGTATTTCTTACACACAAACAGTATGTTGTTAGAAGCTAAGTTAAGTGAAAATGTTGTGAAAAAATAAGGTTTATATTGTTGGTCCTCATCTTGCAGTGATAGTTAAGTGAAAATGTTATGTTGTCATTTTTGTGGGTAAATACAGATAATTTTTTTTTTTTTTTTTTTTTTTTTTTTTTTTTTTTTTTTTTTTTTTTTTTTTTTTTTTTTTTTTTATTATTATTCAATTTTCTGTAAATATTTCAATTTTGACCACTTACAATTGATGATCTGAATCTAAATTTTTGTAAATCCTTTGAATGTTAAAATATCACCCTCAAGATCTAAATATTCAAGACTGGTCAATTAACATATGAATTTCAGGATGTATAAACAGATTAGATTTTACAGTTTACTAATAATTTTGAAATCAAAATGACCCAAACAAATAATGTCTAAACATGTTTACAAGCTTCACCAATAAAACCTAAACATGTTTAGGCTGTAACCATTTTCCTAATCATGTGTTTATGGTTTATACATGTTTAGGATATAGAACATGTTAAAAATATGAGACACGAAACACATTTTTACAGTGTAACAAAAGGGTCTTATCTGATCTTAAACTATCTTAACATGTCTTGATTGTCCATGAAATTGATTATCTTAAAAACCAACTTGAAATCTTATACTGTCTAAATGAGGTTGTGTTATGCTTGTCAAGATCGTGATAAGATCTAAATGGCCAAACAAGATCATTACACATCTGCAAGTGCAAGCATATACTATTCACCATGTCCTGAAGTGTCTAATCTGTTGTAAAAATCATTTAAACACCTTTGATTTTATGGTCTTCCAAACGTTTAGATTTTATCTGCACTGAAGAGACATAAGTTGTCGAAATGCGCATATGCAGAAAATAAATTCATAGTAACTTCGGTATTTAGTTATTTATTTACTAATAAATTGATAAAGATGAAATATTAACAAGAATAGTAGATAGTATTTGAATGTTGATAGGAAACTGAATACATCGGCAAACGAATACCGAAGCAAGAAAAGGAAAGGGGAAATTCTAAAATCATAAATCCAACATCACGGCAATTCACAGCAACACGAATTGAGACAGTATGACAAAGACATAACAAATAAACAAAAATAAACAAGAACGCCACAAAACTAAAGCACTAGCAGTGTGAACCCCTATAAAAACTGAGGTATCATCAGGTGCTCCGGAGGGGTAAGCATGATCTGCTCCACGCGTGGCACCCGTCACACTGCCAGTGAAAAGTCCGGTTTTGTCACAGTCGGTGTTAGTCTGTCCGGTAACAAACTCTGGATCTACCCAAAAATATCTGTTCTCATTTGTGAAACAGGAACATTGTAATGGACTTTCAAATCGTGGTGAAATTAGCTATTGAATACCCTTTATACAAAAAAAGACTCGAAGCAGTGTGTATAAGCATATGCTGATCAAATTATTTTGTGTTAAATAAACCAAATAACATAACTTCCCTTACTTTTACTGATTTTTTCTGTGACTGTAACGACCAGTATATTCTTTGTACATAAATGAGATAAAAAAAGGGAACCCCTGCCAAAAACTTTTCAGAAAAGGGTCTCATAATGCAATTTTATATGGGAGTTAGTTTAGGAGACTAGTGTGTTCGGCTCGGCCAACACAGTTATAATTTACTATTATGTTACAGACTTTTAGATGTGTCCGAAGCAAATCTATTGTTGTTTCCGATGTTGCCATTCTCCTTGGATTATTCGTTTTGGATTGACGGTTTGGTTTTCACTTAGTTGTATACGTTTGTCCTGTAGTGTTGAAACTTTGTAGAATGTTATATCAATATTTTAAACGCGCAATCAATAAAATTTTCAATAGAACTATGCAGAATCTAAATTAACAGTAACTTCGGTATTTTGTTAGGATACATTTTCTACACTAAAAGGATGTGGTTTACTTCAAAACCTGTTTTCTTGGTCGTGCAGATCTCAAGAGATCTTTAGATCTATAGTTATTCTTGGACACATGTTAGTAAAATGTGTCTTGTTGTGAAAGCAACAATACTTTGTAAGGGGCAAACATCCAATACTTTGTAAGGGGCAGTAAATCCAATACTTTGCAATGGAAACATAATGTATAAACTAGACTAGAAAGGGAACCATTGATACTGATAAGGAAGGGACTATGTATATTATTATAGATATCTCGTGATTTGGGGGTGATTAGAAAGTGCAAGATCGAGAAATCTCAGATACCCAAGGGTAAAATTTCAATGTTTATCTGACGAGGCTTGCCGAATCAGAGAACCATTGAAATCTTACCTGAGGGTGTCTGAGATTTCTAAATCTTTCATTTTCAATGGTGTTTGATTGTTTTTCTCACAGTTATAAATAAATTACAAGATTCTGTAAAACCATACTATAGTTGGCGTCCGCCATGTCTAAGCAACTTGCTATGAAGTCGACAACGTCATAGTGTATTTCCTCAAGTGAAATTCTTATCTCACCGGTTGGTTGAGACAAGGGTATCGCAAACAACTAAAAATAAGTACTGGCTTGTCTCAAATGTGAGAAATATAGTATCTATCCCAAGGGAAAAAGCGAGATAGGCTGATTTCAAACCCGAAGGCAAAGATATCATGTCCATCCCGAGGCCTGCCGAGGGATGGAAAAAAGATATCTTAGCCTGAGGGTTTGAGATCAGCCTATTTCGCCTTTTCTAGAGGAGTTGATACTTTTTCTCGTCTTAACGCCATGTAATTATTCGCAAAACCATGATCAGCTTTGACTTTTACAAAGAAATATCAAAAACGTTCCAGGGAAAAATATGACGTCACAATTGGTATACGTTTACTGACGCTGGATAGTAACTTCGTTTTCAACAATTGGCGCGCAATTTTAAATCTCTGTTTAAATATAAATCGCATATACCGCGGTTCATGATGAATTGCTAGTTTAAATCTTTATATAAACAGTAAGATCTATTAAATTAGACAAGAAATAATACTGGATAAATCGCATGAAAATTCGAAGCGATGGCAGAAATCTTTGATTTTTTTTGCACGTGGTTACGATTGATGTGAGACAGCCCCAGCACATGGGTAAGATAGAAATATCCCACACCCCCAAAATCACGAGATATCTCGATCCCTTAGGCCAGAAAGAAATATCTCAACCCTTTGCGGGGGGCTTTCTCACTTCAATCCCAAGCACGTGCAAAAAATTCATTATGTCTGCCATAGCTTCGAATGTTCATGCGATTTATCCAGTCTGATTTAATAAATTCTTATATAAAGAATGAAAATGTACCCTTGAACCACCAGTTTATCACGATATTTGAGATAATAATTAAACAGAGATTTCAAATTGCACGCCAATGTTGAAACGAAGTTACTATCCAGCTTCAGTAAACGTATACCAATTGTGACGTCATATTTTTCACGGCTACGTTTTTGATATATTTTTGTGAAGGTCAAATTTGATCATGGTTTTGCGAGTACACGTAGATATAATAATTTCTTCCATAATAATAATTCCAGAGCGTTAAGGCGAGAAAAAGACTCAAACCCTCTTGAAAAGATGAGATATGCTGATCTCAAATACTCAGGCTAAGATATCATTTGTCCTTCTCTCGACAAGCCTCGGGATGATCATGATATCTTAGGTTTTGAGATCAGCCTATCTCGCCTTTTCCCTTGAGAGAGATACTATATGTCTCCAAAACACACTTATTTCTTGATTTTATCGCTGTGTGATAGTTATATATACAACAACAAAATAAAGAATTCCTAACATAGACTGATGAGATATAAGTTGTCAAAATGCGCATATGCAAAACCTAAATTCACAGTAACCTCGGTATTTTTTTATTTGGACTTCATAAACCATAAATCATGGACCACTAGGTTTGAGTACAGAGAAAACTAATTTAGATTGCAGTTAATATTTTCCAAACATTTGTATATTAAGTCTATAATACCAATTATTGGTCCCTGATCAGTATATAACATGGTAGAAATGGAAATTTAAAATTGACTACCTGTATATCATTAAAACCAATTTTAGAGCCCCTTTTAATCGGTAGCTGCACGTACATGTAAACAATGAAAATTTGCATATTAACTTGGACTGGTACGTCAAAAACTAGCTAATGCTGAGAGATTGGACACTGTTGATATTATTGGAGCTGGTATGACTCAGAAGCATATCGCAGAGAGTTTCAATGTAAGTCACTCTGTTGTAAGCCGTTAAGTGCGACGTATTCATGACAAAGGAAATGCTGGTGAACGACAGATATCAGACCGACCCGTTTAAACAACCGTAAAAAACTGGCATGTATTAGAATAAATTGGTTTCGAAGGAAACGTTGACTGTTTAGGAATGCTTATCTCACCGATGTAAGCTGTACCTTTTTTCCGATTGATGGAACGTTAACAGCCCAGAGGTACAGTGATGACATTCTTCCTTCTATTGTTGTGTAATAGTTTGAATGATATTTGCTTCAGATTCAATCAAAATTCATGAACGATAATGCAAGACCCAAAGGGCGAGCACTTGAATAGAAGGCAATAAATGCATTAGCGTGGCCTAGTATGTCTCAAGACAGGAATCCTATAGAAAACCTTTTAAATGATATCGGTCGAAAAGTTAATGAGCATGACCCTCTGTATCAAAACATTCCCTTGATTCAGGAATATTGATAATTCCCACAACACAGACTGTGTAGACTTGTTCAGGTAGTGAGGAGACGGGGTTCAACAGCTTTACCAGAAAGGTGGATTATACAGGCGTTACTGATTCTTTTATTATGAATAAATGTTCCAAAATAGTCTTCCATTTCCTGAAATAATCTGACGTTGCAAATACTGTTTGTTCGTTTTGTTATGTCTTTTTCAATCGCTTTTTGTCCAGCAGCAATAACGTATTGGGAAAATCCAACTGTGTTTTGTACGGTCAAACCAAAGCAGTCAGTTATGGGGAATATCCAACTGTGTTTTGTACGGTCAAACCAGAGCAATCAGTAATAGGGAAAATCCAACTGTTATGAATGCATAAACCAGAGCAATAACTACGGGGGAAATTTAACTGTGTTTTGTACGGTCAAACCAAAGCAGTCAGTTATGGGGAAAATCCAACTGTGTTTTGTACGGTCAAACCAAAGCAATCAGTTATATGGGAAATCCAACTGTTATTAATGGATAAATCAGAGCAATAACGTATGGGGAAAATCCAACTGTATTATATACGGTCAAACCAAAGCAGTCAGCTATGGGGAAATCCAACAGTGTTTTGTACGGTCAAACCAAAGCAATCAGTTATGGGGGAAATCCAACTGTTATGAATGGATAAGCCAGAGCAATAAGGTGTGAGGAAAAGCCAACTGTGTTTTGTACGGTCAAACCAAAGCAGTCAGTAATGGGGAAAATTCAACTGTGTTTTGTACGGTCAATTCAAAGCAATCATTTATGGGGGAAATCCAACTGTTATGAATGGATAAACCAGAGCAATAAGGTATGGGGTGGAACCAAAGCAGTCATTTATGGTGGAGATGGTCAATATTGATTCATAACACAAACCATAAAAATTTGATGCAAACAAATGTATTATAGAGATAATCTTTATTTTTGGTTTAGAACAATTCATGAGTATTGTTTCCATTGACTTGAGCTTTCTTTTAGTTGTCTGAATTGAAAAATAGGTTCATCGTATTTTGGAAACCAGGGGAGACGTGTACCCTTTAAACAGCGGCAAACATCACCGAAAACGGAATATTCAACAGGAACTGTGATTCAGTCTACAGATTCTAAAACTAATGACCACTGAAGTAATTGATAGGATGACGATATATATGTTTGTAGAAGTTATCTTGTATATAATGATGAGCTTTATGTCGTCCTTACATCATTAAGCCATTTAGGGCTTGCTATATGGTGTGGGGTTTCTCACTGTGTTGAAGACCGTACGGTAACCCATAGATGCTTTGTAGTTTTAACCTGGAGATGGGATGTTGTCTCCTTGACTTTTACCCCATTTCCTTTCTTTTTCATATCAATAGAATTTCTGTCATCTATTTGTTTATCCGTCAAAGAGGTTCAAGATGTCTGAAGCACACAATAAACATGCTATTATTTCCTTTGTCTCAATTTCAATAGTCCAAAGGAATCTTTTTGTGTATTTCAAGAAAATTTTATTTCCTATAGGACAAAATTTAACCTTTTGACCATTTTTATGTACCATTCTTTCGTCTTGAAAATGTATTACTAATTTAGCGTTTTTCATTTTGTAATGAGCAAGTATTTCCAAAGGCACTATAATACTGGTCAATAACAACTGGGAAATTAATGGTGTCTGCTATTCCTGGACGGCAGAATAAATCTAGATAAGAGAAAAGAACATCACCCTATAAACATGAATCTTCCAAACGTTTTAAATGTCGGTCTCTAAAACAGGGACATAAAGTTACATTAAGTGATTACGATTAGACACTGCATTTCCGCAAATACTTCCAAAGTAATGCAAAAAAGGGAAAACAGGTTAATCGCCCGTTAAAATGCTTTTACTTAATTAAACTTTAATATACAGATACCTCGGCGAGTTTATTGACTCAAGGTTAAATAAAAATAAATGGAAAGATCACATTTACCGGCTACAACACATGAATCAGAAAAAATATATTTTAATCAAATATAAAAATCATTTAAAGATTTTTTTTCAATTAATTCTGCAGTAATTTATCACAGTAGTATAAAGGGCTCTATTGAAAGGTTGAATAACTGTATCAGATATGTGGATCATGAACAACTCAATCAGAACTTTGTATAGTGCAACAACTAAATAATTAGAGTAAATGTGGCGTAAGTGTGTTTGGTGAAGCTGACCCTTTTCACAATACTTCATCGTTCTAAAACTTGCAAGAATTGAGGGCAGTGGGAATTAGAGACTACTAATATGTATATTAATAGGGGTAATAACAAAATCATCGAACAGAATCGTCAAAAGAAAATATTCAAGATGCAAATAGACAATGAAGGTACAAAACAACAGGAAAATTCGCAATGGTCCTGACTTGGTACAGGCATTTCAAAGTGCTCCCATCCCACCCACCCCTTTTTCCATTACAGTAGTCTTCAGTAGCAACTCAACAGCAATTGCTATTAAAACAGTAAAAAGTACTGTTTATCCCAGTAATAAGTAAAAATGAATCTTGAATCGAACCGGAAATTCCATATTTAAAATTATTGTTTTCGCAAGTATTTAGACTATATGTGGATAACGACGAGGATCTCAACCATTGTCACAATTATTCATCATTCCTTTAAAAATTGATGGGAGTGGGGATAGCCGAGGCATCTGCTAACATGCATTAATGATTTCAATAAGTTTGTGATTTTCAAAAGTTATAAATAAGAATATATAGTGCAAAGGGGGGTCTCAATCATTCTGAAGATGATTTGTCATTCTAATGCTGAATTCAAAATAACCAAAATAATGCAATTCGAATGAAAGCCCTTATTGTGCATACTTATTTCAATTCGAATCGACTTATTTGATGTATTTTCATGCTGCGTTCAGACGTACATATACTGCACATCGAATACGCATCGAAAACGTTTTCGATGCACATTCGATACGTAATTACGTGTGAACGCAACGTTACAAATACGTTTGAGTAACGCAACAACTAATACGTATTAGTTTAATACACATCGAATGCGAATCAAATCGTATTACGTGTGAACGCAGCATCATTTACATCAAAATGACTTTTAGCGTATTGAGGCAATTTAGCTCATTGCAATTCGCTTCATTACAACATTAGGGCATGATTCGTCTTCTAATGCGCATTGAGCTTATGAGAAACATCGGTCGGTTATCTCCCTGTACCAAGTTAGTTATATATAGTTAAGGTGGAGATAATTTGTAATGAGAAACATCGGTCGGTTATCTCCCTGTGTTAGTTATATATGGTTAAATAAGAGATAATTTTGGTTTAATATATCAAAAGAGGCTGTTGATAAGCTGATAAAAATTATCTCCACTACGAACCATACAAAACGAACTTGGTACAGTGATATAACCGACCGATGTTTCTCATTCGAATTGACTGATGCCAATTCTATCTAGAGTGTAAGCGGCTTTTAAATTCGTGGGATGGGGAACCAACAATACCAATACGAACTTCCAATGTGAGTCTTACATTTCATCATATCATAAGTAAAAAGAAATAAAGTTTTATACCACCTGTTGCCCACATACCATGATTTTAATACCTCGATGAGTGCCCAGTGGTTGTTTATATTGCCCACACACCATGATTTTAATAACTCGATGAGTGCCCTGTGGAAGTTTATAGGATGTAATTATCGTCTATTAGTCTTTTGTCGGGCGACGGATGACAGGGATTGTAAGACTTAGTGCCCTGTGGTTGTTTATATGATGTGATTGTCGTCTATTAGTCTTTTGTCGGGCGACGGATGACAGGGATTGTAAGACTGAGTACCCTGTGGTTGTTTATATGATGTGATTGTCGTCTTTTAGTCTTTTATCGGGCGACGGATGACAGGGATTGTAAGACTGAGTGCCCTGTGGTTGTTAATATGATGTGATTATCGTTTATTAGTCTTTTTTCAGGCGACGGATGACGGGGATTGTAAGACTGAGTACCCTGTGGTTGTTTATATGATGTGATTGTCGTCTATTAGTCTTTTATCGGGCGACGGATGACAGAGATTGTAAGACTGAGTGCCCTGTGGTTGTTTATATGATGTGATTGTCGTCTATTAGTCTTTTGTCGGGCGACGGATGACAGGGATTGTAAGACTGAGTACCCTGTGGTTGTTAATATGATGTGATTATCGTTTATTAGTCTTTTTTCAGGCGACGGATGACAGGGATTGTAAGACTGAGTACCCTGTGGTTGTTTATATGATGTGATTGCCGTCTATTAGTCTTTTATCGGGCGACGGATGACAGGGATTGTAAGACTGAGTGCCCTGTGGTTGTTTATATGCTGTGATTGTCGTCTATTAGTCTTTTGTCGGGCGACGGATGACAGGGATTGTAAGGCTGAGTACCCTGTGGTTGTTTATATGATGTGATTGTCGTCTATTAGTCTTTTGTCGGGCAACGGATGACAGGGATTGTAAGACTGAGTAACCTGTGGTTGTTTATATGCTGTGATTGTCGTCTATTAGTCTTTTGTCAGGCGACGGATGACAGGGATTGTAAGACTGAGTACCCTGTGGTTGTTTATATGATGTGATTGTCGTCTATTAGTCTTTTGTCGGGCGACGGATGACAGCGATTCAAAAAACTCCTTGCCAATTATTTTATGTATGTTGACGATCCCGCATCCATGGGATAAAAAATGCATGGATGTAGATTGCTCGACATTAAGCAATGCATTCCGGATGTAGGGTGCTCGACATTAAGCAATGCATTCCGGATGTAGGGTGCTCGACATTAAGCAATGCATTCCGGATGTAGGGTGCTTGACATTAAGCAATGCATTCCGGATGTAGGGTGCTCGACATTAAACAATGCATTCCGATAAAACCGGTGCTAGCGGTGGTGTTGGATTTCTACTGATCTTAGCAAAGCTCATAGGTAAAGGTTTCATGATGACTTCAAGATGACGGACAAAAATGAAAGCTATGTTCCATTCCTTGGTTTTACCATGTTATCTACTATCTCCAATTCCTTACATAGTTTATTCTTAAAATTTTGGGGGGTGAGGAACAAACACTAGAACTTCCCGCGTGTATCAGATAATTCATATAATCATAGGTTATAAAATATATATGGTTTAGGGATGGGATTCTAACCTTTTAATATAATTTAAAACTCCCCTAACGCATGGACGGAGGGACACATCGCTGGGACTTGTTTCATATGTGTCAATCATTTAATTTTATCTTGAGTTACAAAAAATATATGGTCTGGGCATAGTCATTTCAAGTAAAATACAAGTTTTTTCCAAAAATAGAGTCCAATTAACATATTTCTTCTTTAAATTCAAAGTTTCATAACTCTTAACTTACAAAATACCGACCAAAAAACTAAAGGGAGTTTCCCTCTATAACCAACAATTTTGCAAAGCATTCATAGGTTAGAGTATAAACTTAGGTGTATAATAAATGTAACATTGCTTTAAAATCCAAGTAATACATCGTTTAAATGGGAAATCTGCAGATAAAAAAGGAGCTCTTTTCTGTAAATCAAAATAATATTGCAAAGTTAAAGAGAAGATAAAAACGATCACCAGTTACAGTTTATCATAATACCATGATAGGTTTATCATAATACAATGATAGGTTTATCACAATACCATGATAGGTTTATCATAATACCATGATAGGTTTATCATAATACCATGATGGTTTATCATAATACCATGATAGGTTTATCAATTCAAGGATTTTGCATTGTTGGTTTTTACTTCTTCGTTGACCGACTTGCTCACAGTATGAATGGAGTCGATTACGTACTCTTACGGGTACGCCCGACGCAATCTCACTAAAGTTTGTTCATGAAAGTTCGCGTTATGTTGATGATGCTGTATCTTTGCTCTACCATTTCCGGTCGGCTCTCTGAAGTTTGTAATTCCGATTTAAGTAATAACGTATCTGTTGTTTCTTTTGTAATATTGTGTCTGCTGTTTTAAAATAGACTTTATAAAATCTTTCAATGAGAAATAATGAGATGATAAATGTTTTCAATGGCGATTTTCACGTAAATTATTTTTATAGACATATTTCTATATATATTTTCATTCATTAAGTTTAATTTAAACTAATCAAATATTTTTTTTCCAAATTGCCTTTATCTCCTTTGTGTCTGACGGTTACTACACGTGATGCCTTTATCTCCTTTGTATCTGACGGTTACTACATGTGATGCTTTTATCTTTGTACGTGTTTAATTTAAACACATTTTTAGATTTTCTCGCAAATTTTACGTAATTTATTTTTTCACATTTGTTTTCCGATTTGTCATAGCCCGTCTGTTACAATAATTAAAGTTACAATAACGTAGCCGACTGCTCAACTCTCTAGAGGAAAGCTGGTTTTCTATATGATTTGTTAACGTGACATCTCAGCATCGATCAGACAGGTTTTAATGAATATCTGTGTAATAATGGCGGTCATGTCTTATAACGTCATGTATACGTTCTACGTTCCACCTGATGTACAGATAGGATATGACAGTTGTTCAAGTTGAGTGGACATTTGCTTTGATCAGTCCAACGTAATATATCACCATGTTGTGTCATCATCTTTGTAAGTGCAACACAAGTCAGTTTTACTCTCTATGCCAATGCTACTATCACAGAAAAGTTACTAGTATGTTCAAAATGCCATTATTTTTCTTCACTTACGCTCATGTAATTTTCCCGTATGTGTTATTGTTTGCACAGGTCTTATTCCTCACAGCAGTGTTACTCCCATCCAAATATCACTACTCCCTTACATCGGTGTACTACTTCTCACGTCGGCGTTCTCACAGCAGTGTTACTCCCATCCAAATATCACTACTCCCTTACACCGGTGTACTACTTCTGACGTCGGCGTTGTCTTTCACGTATGGTAATGTTAATGCTTATCGGTAATTTGTTTGAATTTCTGTTTCCCAAATGACAACAGACCTTTCCCTTTACAGCTTGGTTTTTCTCTACCAAATTTTACTTCTCTACCGGAGTTAACATGTTTAACACGGCGGGTCTCTTATAAGAAGGAGATGCTTACTCTACCGGTGCATCTGATCTCACCCATGGTTTTCATTGTGTTCGTGTTGTCCATCTGTATGTAAGTTTCTTTTCTGCCCCGTACTCGTGTGATGTCCTTGTTTCTTAATGTTTCTGATGTGGCCGTTTTCCCTGGATTGTTCGTTTTAAGACTAATGCTTCGGTTCTCACTTGATTTTCTGTTATGCCTGTGAGATTGTATACCCCTAATTCGCCATTTTCATATTACATTAAATCAATGATATCGTGTAAATGTTGATATTGTGGTGAGTAAATAAGTGAAAAATGCACAATACTTCAGTACAAAACAGTCCAAATCTTTAAACTCAAGTGTAAACCATTATTGTTACTCACTCAAGCTTTACACGCTGATATTAACATGCATATTTTATTGATTACATTCATGTTACATTTTATATTAGGTACCTTTGTTTAGCTCTGTAGGGCAAATAGACCAAAAAAAAACAAAGCGGTTTTGTCGTTTTTCTCTCCTTCTTTTTCTTTGGAGATTGTTATTATGCAGCAATTACTTAAATGCTGAGACAACACACAAAAAACGTTCTGACAGGAATTATAGAAGTCAACTTTTGAACCATTATTACTCGCATTTATTTCTAGGAAATACTTATTAATATCTAAATCAATGGACGCTAAACGTCTTAATATCTATAAACACTTTCCACGTCAGTATTACCGGACATCCACTAATATAAGCACGCAAAATCTCCATCATATATCCAGATTTATATTAAAACCATAATGTCAACTCTAATATACCATCAAGGATAAAAAGCAAAATTAGATGTTATTTATAAACACTCTAGCATACCATCATGAATAAAACGAATAATTGGGAGATATTTATAAGCACCTTTTTCTGTAGATTTATTGTGGTTTGACAATTATTTTTTTTTAGTTAAAAGACGAAAACGATTGCTACATATCGGTCTTAACAGCCCAATAGTTCTCCAGTCACAAACTTTCGGTTCCTACCCACCTGAATCTCCAATCTGATTTTTTGGTCCATTTAACTTGACAGGTTTAAAATTATTTCATTTAACATCATTGTATTAATGCCTATTTCCCTGCATGATTCAAATTTGAACACTACCTCTTTCAAAGAATTAATGATAATGTAGGCTTTAAAACTGGTTTCCTAAGATATCGCGGTGTTATAGGGGGTAGACGTGAGGTATGGGCAGATAACTCTATTTTTCACTTTTCTATTACTTATATAAATTAATAGCACCATTGTCATAGGTATAATCAATTTTTCGAAATTGTAATATTTTTTCTCACAGCATATAAATATTCATTTTTTATAAAAAAAAAAAAAAAAAAAAAAATCTAGTTATTCATAATGAGTGCATTATCTTGACATTTTATATAATGATATATGAAAATAATGAAAATAATGAAAATATCTAAAAGTCAGATTTCTTCAAAGGGAGATAATTTAAAGCATAGATTCAGCAATCTTATTCTAACATTTGAAAAAAATAGAACGGTAGGTTTTTCCAACATTTAAATATATTTTTCATATAGTTATTTTCTTTCTATTCTTAGTTTTTGGTGAAAAAAAAAAAAAAAAAAAAAAAAAAAACTATTATTTATAACATATATATGTCATGTCTATCAAGTATATTACTGGGAGCGGAACACTTATTTTCAATTCTTATTTCAACTGCAGGTGGCTTTTGAAATGAAGCGGACAGTTTTTCTTTTTTGTATGCGATTTACCATTTATTTATTGCAACCTCTGGGGTTGGTATTTGATTATGAATCTACAGCTATATATGTAGTATTTAACTGTTACAAAAAAAAAATTCAGAGATACTTGATAAATGTCTAAACCTAAAATTACATTTTTTCCTGACAGGGATCACAACTGTTCTGCAGAGTTTCAGCCAAGTTTAGCTACAATGTTTTAACCAAGGACCAAAATAGCTACATAGGTCTGTTTCCTTAATCTTACATTTAAACAACCTTGAATTTTTACTTAGACTATGGTTTAATATTTTGTGGTGAAAAACAATTTATTTGTTGTTTGTTGTACACTTAAAAAGTGACTTATAGATTTGTTCCCTGGAGTCTATAGTTTGGTCATTGGCGAATCCAGGGGGGTTTTGAGGGTTGGAACCCCCTTTTTTCTGGACAATCGTGTATTTTTTAATGAATATCCAGATGTTTTATTAAGAAATACCCCCAAAAATTTCGCGCCTCACTCCGATCGGCGAAATTTGCTTTCATTTCCAATTGTAACCCCCCCTTTTCTAATTCGCTGAATCCGCGCCTATTGGTTCAAAACTTCATTCCTTTTCAACTGCTTATCCAAAGGATTTTCTGCATACAAATCAATGAATTGGCTATAGAAAAACTGACTGGATCTTTTATTTTTCCTTAAAAAAATCTAGATTGACTTATGATATTGTTTCTAGTTTATGGACATTTTGCACCTTTTCTTTCCAAGACGCTGGAATCATTTGCATTATTCCATAAAATTAAACAAAATCAATTTTTATGTCATGTAATTGACTAAACTCTGCACAACTGTAGAAGGTGTTGTGTTCGTCGATGGGGTCATTTATAAAGAATGTACAAAATGTATCTGAATTACACAATTTATCATAAAAAATACTGTGTTTTTGGCCTATTTGTAGGTTTTGTTGAACCATAAGGATTGGCTCAAAATTTCCTCCCCTGTTTCTGCATTTTCAGAGCATAATTTACTCCAATTATTAAAGATATCTCTCCAGAAAATGTTAAATTTATTTTCAATTGATCTGATAGCTTGAGGATTCATAAGCAGAATTTTTTCTGCTCCATATCTATTGAATTGATCAACTTTAAGGGTTTTCCATGGTGATTGGTGGAGTGGATCAAGTAATTTATTTAAGTAAGTACCAAAAAGACTTGATGTGAGGCATTTTTAGGCCCCAATTTTAATATTTGTTAATCAATATGTTTTGCCTTATTTTGACAAAAACACACACGCTACATATAAAACTCCAGTCTATCAAGGACAGGGCTTCTATTCCTGTCTACATCTTGATGTTGAATGAGGGTCTACAACCAGAGGTGAACAATATTCACTCCCTCAAGCGAGATCAAGAATGCCCCTAGCGTGCACTTAAGCGGTATTCTTGACAAAAATTATATCAAGGTCACTCCCTTGCTCCCCACACGCCATGGAGTGCCAACTTGGGCGATGCTCAGGGTTAGAAAGCACCAGAGTTACAAGAAGAGAATAAAAATGTCGATCACAGCTAAAATATGTCATTGAAGCAACACATGTCGGGAGCGGCCAATGAGGAAAAAAGTAAAACCGGGTTATATTTGCCTACAAATATTTGTCATTAAATAGCCCGACGAAAGACAAAAATAAGGACAAAAACAACATCGATAGACAACACGGGGAACATCGAAAAAGATGTAGGCAAACCTTGCAAACCTTGCAGTGTAACCTAGGTTGAAAAGGCAAATATAGTCGTGAGTACAGATTATAACATTTTAGTAAAAACAATGAAAATATTGAACAGCCAAATTGAAGAAATAAATAAATAGTAAAGGTATGAGAAATTCTCACACGAACAAACACGCCATAATTGTATTATTATAAGAGCATACACCTTAAGCACGGGAGACTTTTTACGGACTCCACGCAGCACGAGAGACAAACTCTACAGCAAATAGAAAAAATGAAAGGATATGGAGTGAATGTACATGTGACAAAAACATGCACAATACATATAAAACTCCAGTCTTTCAATGACAGGGCTTTTATTCCTGTCTACATCTTGATTTCGTATGAGGGTCTTCAACCAGATGTGAACAATATTCACTCCCTTAAGCGAGATCAAGAATGCCCCTAGCGTGCACTTAAGCGGTATTCTTGACAAAAATTATATAAAGGTCACTCCCTTGCTCCTTATCCGCCATGGAGTGCCACCTTGGGCGATGCTCAGGGTTATCCAACTGAAAGCAATAGGTTACAAGAAGAGAATAAAAATGTTGAGCAACATCGATCACAGCTAAAATATGTCATTGAAGCAACACATGTCGGGAGCGGTCAATGAGGAAAAAAGTAAAACCGGGTAATGTCTGCCTACAAATATTTGTCATTAAGTAACCCGACGAAAGACAAAATGACATATCCCAACTTGTACGATTCGCTCGCATTTGTTCCACCCTTGATGATTTTAATGAGCGTAACCTTACTCTCACATCCAAACTTTTACAACAAGGTTAAAGTTTTCATAAATTATTAAATACTTTTAAGAAGTTTTACAGAAGATATGAACATTTGATATCTAGATATGACGTGACTCGGAAACAGCTAATAACAAAGGGCATTTCTCATCCTCGATTTTATGGAAATGTTGTTAAAAAATGTCAAAAACTGATTAATAATCCAGAAAAACTGGGACGTAACTTACATTCTTTACGTAATAGTGGATATCGACGAGATATTCTGAACAAATCCGTTAAATTGGCTTTGGATTCCAGTGACCTGAAGACTTTACATATATACTGGCCTCTCACTGATACTGCCGATGTCTGCTGAAATACATGAAGACTCTTTACCAAACCCTTCGGGAAGTTTTGAGTTTAATTTTTCTTCCGTAGTGCGACAGTGTTTTACCAGCAGACTAGATTCCTTGAGCTAGCCGGCAGTTTAGCGGCGAGCACTCTTTGACCCTTCTTTCAAAATTACGTTTTGTCTTATGCTTTTTTTGTTCCAAGATAGTGGTCATTGAGTTAGTAGTCTACCTGTATTGGGTTTTATTCGCGTGTTTATGATACTATAGGGAAACGGGATAGAGAAAGGGGAGGTTTGGGTACCCATAAACCGGTTTAACCCTACCACTGGCTTTTGCTGGTGCCGGTACCAAGTCCGGCTATCCCGAGTTCCTATCGTTATTTATGTTTGTCTCTTGTTTTCATTATTGTTTTTCTGGTGCAGTTTGCTTGTAAATTGTGGCATGTGATTGTAGTTCCTGGCCATTGTAGGTGTTTGCTGTTTTCCTGTTTTTGTAAAAACAACATCGATAGACAACACGGGGCACATAGAAATAGATGTAGGCAAACCTTGCAGTGTAAATTTGGTTGAAAGGGCAAAAATAGTCGTGTGTACAGATTATAACATTTTAGTAAAAACAATGAAAATATTGAACAGCCAAATTGAAAAAATAAATGAATTTGTAAACGTATGAGAAATTCTCACACGAACAAACACGCCATAATTGTAATATTATAAGAGCATAAACCTCAAGCACGGAGTTAAAATTTCCCCGAATGGTTCCAATTAACATTTGCTTCTTGTAATATGCTTTCATTTGAGTCACGCCGTGACTTTTTTGAACCAATCCATATAGCTTCAGTATTTTCTAGATTAGCTCTCAGGCCAGCACATTCTGAAAAATTTTTAAGTATAAATAGAGATTTTTTCAGGGAAGTTTGATCATCATCCAATAAAAGAAAAGAGAGTCATCTGCATACTTGACTTAATAAAAATTCCGAATCATGTACTTTTATTCCATTTATTTCTGTGTCATTCTTTAGTGCCGCACTCATTAACTCTAGGGCCAAAATAAACAAATGAGGGGGTAGAGAAGCTCATTGACGAGCTGACTGACTGAATGAAAAAATAATCTGAACAATGTCCACAATAAGAGATACAACTTTGAATATCTTTGTAAAGTATCTCTATCCATTTACAAAAATTTGGTCAAAATCAAAGAAAATTAAGAGTTTTTAGTATGAAAGACAACTCAAGAGAATCAAAGGCTTTTTCGAAATCTAATTAAACAAGAAGACCAGGAATTTGTTCCTCTTCCATTTTTTTTTGTAATAAATCAAACACTAGTCTTGTGCACCCTCCAATATATCTACCTTTTATAAAACCTTGTTGGGTTTCACTAATGATATTATGTAAGAAGGGGTTTATTCTATTTGCAAGTGCTGCTGGGGCAATATTCATATCAACATTGAGCAGTGTTATTGGTCTTCAATTTTTTAAATAACCTTTAGCGGAATGCAAGAAAACGGGTTGTCTTTGGTGACCACTAGACAGAAAACGGAACGGTATTTTTTATAGATTGCTTCAAATTTATATTAACACATTTAGTTTATTAGAAAAATTAAAAGAGTGGAAACTTTCGGGCTTACCAAGGTCTACCCTGGCTTAACCTGGCATGAAGTTTGACTAATTTATTCATTATTTGTTATATGTAATAACATATATCTGACAAGCAAACTTTATGAAAAAATCTGTATATATCACTCTGGATATTCAAAAATGATATTCGGGTCGAAATATGAACTCTGGTATACTTTGATGATCGATTTCGATCCATATTGTGAGTAACGAATATCAATATTGGAAAATCGAGTATCAATCTGGATATTCAAAAATGATATTTGGGTCGAAATATGAACTCTGGCATACTTGGATGGTCGTTTTGGAGTCATATTGAGAGTATCGAATATCAGTCTGTGAATATTGAATATCAATCTGTGAAAATTGAATATCATTCTAGTATGCTAACATGATTTTTTAGTCCTGGCAAGAGGTTTTAGCAAATTTTATTAAAAAAAATAAATATCAAATATCAATGTACTTGATGTCGCTGCATAAAACAATAAAAGGATAATGAGTAAATGCACATGAGACAAAGTATCTACAAACATATAAAACAAAGCAACAAAGCTTTTATTGTTGTTAATCAACTAGAAGTCACAATGGCCTTCAATAAGTCACACTTGTCTTTGTTCATACCTAAAAGTAAGGTCAATAAAAGAAATTCTTAATACAAACATAAAAGTATGATACCGATAGCCAGCGCGATAACAGTATAAGTATATGGCAAAAGAAACAGTGAAAGTGTTTAATATACCCTTATTATCTGTTAACGACCCAAAAAACAGGCCTGCGTATGGAATACTGTGTCATATCGTAATAAAATATCTGAAAGAAGCAAATAATTTTGGAGAAATATGTGTAATTTACAAAATTCTATTTGCTTGATTGCTGAAATCTGGAGTTAGAAAGTGTCAAATGGTCTCAACATCTTACCTAATAAATTGCAGTCTATATATTTTGTCTGTTTGAATATTTTGGTCAAACATTTTAAGACAAGATTCATCTTTGGCTGAGTAAGAAACACTGATATTGATCACGATACTTGTCATATGGTTACATGGTATTAAGAAGGATAAAGTATTTTAATACAATACTCAAAAATCTAATATATTACCGATAATATATTGACAGTTTCATTATAGTTATCGGCATATATATCTCTTTGTCGCTTTTTTAAAATGAATGTCTGATACAATTGGATGTATCTTTGTAACGAGACCATAAATCATTTCAGCAAGACAGATTCCATACTACAAATTTATAAAAACAAACGATGAAAATATTATTCCATCCGTCAGTTCAATGCATTATGGTGTCTTAACAACTTCTCAGTAGTAAGAATCCAATTACATGATCCTATTCCAGCGTATTATTTTTTAATGGTACGTGTATAACAAAGACCCGAAATAACAAAATAACAATAAAAGGGTATGCAGCAAATGGACATTAGACAAAGTCTCGATAAAGGCATGGTAAAACTTAGCAATAGAACAACGCATTTATTGTTTTCTTCTTCTATCATGAGGCCTCTTACAATGAGCTTTGCTCATAATTCAAAGTAAGTTCAAGACGGCCCTATCATCGGTTTGAGCGGAATTCATTGCGAATTGTCGAAAAATGTCACATCCGTGTCTTAATTTGTCCATGGATGCAAGATCGTCAATTAACTGGCAAAGCGCTCTTTCACTGACATCCGTTGCTAAAAAAAACTAAGCTAGTGGTCAATTACAACATATCGACAAAGACGTATTTCAGCCAAGTAGTCCCCTAGTCCAAGGCCATACGACCGAAACAATGGGCAAGTAACCTTTTCTTTCTCCCTTTTTAGCTCACCTAGCCTAAAAGTCCATTTGAGCTATTGCCATCACTTGGCGTCCGACGGCGTCCGTCCGTTGACCGTCGTCCGTCCGTCCGTCGTAAACTTTTTCAAAAATCTTCTCCTCTGAAACTGCTTGGCCAATTTTAATCAAACTTGTGTTCGATTAGTCCGAAGACCAAACATCATGGCTGCCGTTACTAAAAATAGCACATAGGGGTAAATTGCTGTTTTTTGTAAATAACTCAAAAACCATTACAAATATAAAAAATATGACAGGTGTTAAATGATCAGCATGACAATGTCTACCTGCCCTGCAATTTTGAAGAAAATCTGATAACCCGTTTTGGAGTTATTGCCCTTTTTCCTTAAAAATTTCTAAATTTTGATATTTTTTATTTTTTATCACAAAAACTATAACAGATAGAGGTCTACTTTAAATTGCAAAAATGTTCAGCATATGAAGATCTACCCGCCTTGAATTTTTTTAAAAAATCTGACTACTCATATAGGAGTTATTGCCGCCCTTTATTGGTCAAATTTAAGAAATTTGATACTATTGGTTATAAATTTAAAAAATCTTCTCCTCTTAAGCCACTGGGCCAATTGTTACCAAACTTGACCTGAATCATCACCACGGTAAACAACTTCAAAATTGTGTTCGATAAGTCCGCAAACCAAGCAACATGGCTGCTGTTACTAAAAATAGAACTAAGGGGTAAATTGCACTTTTTTTTTTTTTTTTTTTTTTTTTTTTTTTGCAAATAACTCGAAACCAATTCAGATATCAAATCTGATTGAGGTGAATATAATAAACATGTTAAGATCTACCAGCCCTGCAATTTTACAGAAAATCCGAAAACTCGTGTTGGAGTTATTGCCCTTTTTCCGTAAAATTTTCTAAATTTTGATATATATTATTTTTTATTTCGAAAAGTGTAACAGATAAAAGTCTAGTGTAAATGCAAAAAGCTTCAGCATATCAAGATCTACCCACCCTGAAATTTTGAAGAAAATCCCAAAACCCTTGTTGACTTCTTCATAATCTCAATACCGGTATTATAAATGTATGCATTGTCAGATAATGGAGTTTTGGTTTTATCTGCACTGATGAGACATAAGTTGCCGAAAATAAATAAACAGTAACTTGGGTATTTTTGTTATTTATACTTGTTCAGAATGTTAATGTTATATATGTCAGTTATCCTTGAATGTTCAGAATGTTAAACAATGTATACATATTTTGTCTCATGTGCATTTACTCCATATCCTTTTATTCACCATATTTTGTCAGTTAGATTTATTATGTTAATGTATTATAAATTTTGTCAGTTATACTTGTTCTGAAGGTTAAAAAAAGTAAAAATATATGTTGTGTATAAGTTGTAATTTTGTACAAGTCATAACGTGTACAGAAAACCTTGTACAAGTTTACAGCAAAAAAATGTGAGTACCTTCAGTTTTGCAGAATTCTGACAAATTAGTTCTACTTTTCAAACAAATTAACATCATTGTCATTAAGTCTATGTAACAGAATTACCATTGCTTGAAAATAAGTGCATTTTAGCATAAAGCAAATGTTGCTACAATATTATTTGTATAATAAACACAGTCAATTTGCAAGCTTATTATGCTTTTATTACTTGATGTTGGTTTTGAAATATTATGAATTCATTTGTCTACGGCTTGAATTTCTTAGCACAAATGTTTTGTCAATTAGACTTGTTCAGAATGTTAAGATACTGTACAAATTGTCAAGAAATATAAAAAACAACATTCAAAATTACGGGACTCACAGTGTGAACTCTCATGTAACTGAGAGTAACATCAGGTGCTCCGGAAGGGTAAGCATGTCCTGCTGTATCAAAAGCACCCTTCACACGGTCTGTGGGTCATATATGTCTTTTAAATATCTGTTTGGTAGCTGATTGGTGACCTTTATTCTCTAAACCTTAGACAAAACCAATTAAAAATCTGCAATAAACCTAAACAAATGCCAAGGTAAAATTTTCAAAAACCTTTGTAATCACTTTAGTTTTCAAACAAGGACCAGGAAACATCGGCACCACAAACATCACTGACAAAGACAAAACTAAAATTTAACAGTATGATGTATAAGACAACACGACAAACTAAAGCACTGACAGTGTGAGCTCCCGTAAAAACCGAGAAAGATATCAAAGTAGGCTAAAGTATATACTGTAACATTGACTTGTAAAGACTGCAAGATTATGTTTATATTGTAAGTTTAACTCGTTCAGAGTGCTTAGATAATGTCAGTTGGACTTGTTATGAATACGTTGTAAGTTTTTATGGTGATATATGACCTATTTAAGTTATGACTAAGATGGAGATGTTCGGAATGTTTCTGAAACAAAAAGTAGTTCAGAATAATTTATAAAACATATGAAACATAGATTTGTTTAGAATATTAAGACAGCGTAGAAAGTACAGAGTTAATTTTAAATAACTTTATTGGACATAGCACAGTGATACAACATGTGATTCGTGATCCAAGTACATTTATAAGCAACATACAAGAAAGATATACAAGAATAATACAGCAATATAGAAATAAAAATAGAAAAAAGAAAAGAAAAGAGTATCCATATATGTCTAGTATATTCAACATCTGAGGAAGGAGACTTAAATATTTTTGAACTCTACGTCACGTCTAGTGAACATTTCAGTTAATAATGTGCAAATACCTTTGGTTTCTTGTAAATTGTGTGGGTTAAGAAGTATTTTTATTAATTCTATGATAATTTTATTAATAATAATGATGGAAGTGACCAAGTGAATGTCAAATGTAAACACTGGAACAATAAGTGAATTTATATCAACAGTTACATATAATTTTACAATAAGTTTAGCTGTATAATTGACCACTAGTATTGAATTTAAATGAATGGCAGATTATAACTGTAAGATATTGAATTGAGTAGAAATTTATATTTGTCTACAAATTAACGCTAATAATAGAATGAATTAATTTCTGACATCGATTGTAAATGTAGAGTAAAACTAAATATGTAGTTAATGTGGGAAATACATGTTATATAAATATTGATTAAATGACATTTAACAAGGGATACGTAGGCGTACAGCTGCAAAGTAGACATAGGCATCTTGCAAAATTATATTTTATGAAACAAATATGTTTTATATGTATTATTGTCAAACAATTTCAAAATGAACATTGTATTCCTCGATAGTTAGGCCTAATTAGATTCATCACCCTTGTCTTACAATATTATCAAATAATGTTAAACAAAGTCTTCATCACCCATGTCTTACAATATTATCAAATAATGTTAAAGTCTTCATCACCCATGTCTTACAATATTATCAAATAATGTTAAAAAAGTCTAAACACATTATCATTACTGTTATTTTTCGTATTCTCAGGGCGTTAAACCAGTGGTTCCGAAATAATACGTTTGTTGCTGAAAATCCAGGGGTTAGACTTCCCGCGTCGTTGTTTTTAATTCCTGATCATATAACTAAGCTTCATTCAAGACTGACAACTGTCATACTGTGATTCTGATATTTTTTCGCTTCAAGATTTGTAAAATCACATGAGAAACAAAACAGGCGAAATATCCTTCCGTTTGATATATATATATATATATATATATATACAAACTAAGTAAACATTTACATATTATGTTACTTTGTTATACAAACCATATAATGTTGTACAATCCGTATACACAATACCATAAAAGATACAGTGCTTTTTGTCCGAAATTTGCTTTTCGTCTGAAACTTTTGCGTTAAGTCTGCGCTTTTTGTCCGACAATTTTGCTTAATGTCCGAAATTTTTGCGTTTAGTCTGTTGTTTTATGCAACTGAGACTAACAATTTTGCATTTTTGTCCGATTAATACACAAAGCAGGTTCAATAATTACAAAACCATTGAGACAATGCATGAGGGTATTCTATGCGTGCCAATCATTCTCGCGGGACGAGGTAGTGACTTGTCGGATAATCCTTTATAGATGGGACCGTGCAAAGACTGTTGTGACCAAGTTTTGTTCCAATCGGCCCAGTGGTTTCTGAGAAAATCGTTGAATGAAAAGTAAAAGACGAACGGACGAGGGGCGAACGACGGACGCAGGACGACAAGTGATTACAAAAGAAAAAACTGCCAAGAAACTGGAATTTCACTGTTGCAAAAGTTTCTGAAAGTTTTGAAACAAAAGGTGAAAGGTATTATAGATGTGTTAGCCCTGGTGTTGTGCTGGTGTCATTAGTATCTTTAGTTTCGATTTAATACACGTATTGGTATCTTAGATAAGGGTAATCCTTAAATTGGGAAGAACATCATCTACAAGTTGTCAAAATACAGAAAACAAATTACATTACTATTTTATTATAGGATTAAAAACCGTTTTAAAGGAATTTATTGGAGTATAAACTGGACCAATTCACTCACAAAGAAATAAAAGTCCGAGGGACTTTTATGATATGTTTGTGAGTGACTTGGTCCCGTTTATACTCCTATAAATTCCTTTCGAACGGTGTTTAATCCTAATAATTCTTTTAATTTGATGATAATTAATTAAATTCTTACTTTTATAATGCCAATCACACGTTTTTGTTCTATTTGATTCACTCGGCGTATGAATTACAAGGCGAACTTAAATGTAGTTCTGTCAACGTCGACTATCGAAAAATAAACGACTTCAGAAATTGCTACCGGAAGTAAATTCAACCAGTCATATCAGCGTATTTCCTATTATGCAAATCATATAAGAATTATTTATAAATAAGTAATAATGTGTTTGGGTATTATTTTAGCCCTTTTTGAACTATCCTGACTTCATACGAACGAAGGAATAATCCAACCTCATCGGACACCTATGTATAATAGGTCGGCATCAAAAGAGACATAACTTTGTCAACATCCTCTAAATATTTTTGCTTCAATTTTAATCATACATATGCACTTCCCGTGAAGGGTCAAATGATTAATTTTGAAGTTCCACGATGGTGGACATCTAGGATTAGGGTTCGATTTGCCGGGTACAATGACAAGGCTAAGAAAAATTCGAAATGTACACCTATTTAAATTTATGTACCACCCCATGGTATTTGGTCCTTGGACATATTTTTGAAACTAAATACCTGGGTAATTCGTCAGACTATGTTTGCGTAAAATTATCTAAGTGGTTTCAGAGGGGAAGACTTTTTTTTTAAAAGTGAACGACACACCGACATACGGCCTTATAGGTCAAATAACTAAATACCGAAGTTACTGTTAATTTTGATTCTGCATATGCGCATTTCGGCAACTTATGTCTCTTCAGTGCAGATAAAATCTAAACATGTGGAAGACCATAATGTCAAAGATGTTTAAAAACTGATAGAGAACAAATTACCAAATATGATCTAAATAGGAAACCAAAATCAGCTAAGGACAGAGCTTTGCGTGAGGTAATAAAAAACAATTTAACTCGGGCTCCTATTTCTGAAACGGGTGGGTCATTTTGGTATCTTATTTTAAAATGGTTCAGATCAATCTTATTCTTTGATTGGAACATGTTTTAAGAGACAAATAATACAACCAAATGCATCAATATCTCTTTAAAACATAATAGCTTTCCAATTTGACCCCATTTGGGCTTTTGTTGCTGAAAAACGGTAATTGCTACCTCAAATCCACCGACATTATGCAACTGCAATATTAAATCACCTATACTCAACGGATAATAGATCAAGATTATACCGTCAAATGTGTTCAATTATTCAAACTCAATGAATAATTGATCAAATTATACTTCCAATATGTTCAAACACCAAATCCAACGACTTTTTGGTACCATTTCCTGAGATGGGATTGACAAAAAAAAATTAACTGCAGTCCTGTTATGTTTGGATGCAATCTGAACAAATTCGTATGATGTCCACAAAGTTTGCGATGGAACAAAACATGGCTCACATTTTAAAGAGGGGAAAACATATCGGTACTTAAATTTGAAGAGATGATGAGTCCAGGTTTAAAAATAAAAAGTTAAAGCGTTGTTCCATTCCTTTGTTTGTTTTTACCATAAAAATGAAAGGGTATGGAGTAATTGCACATGAGACACTCTGCAAATACATGGTGAAAAGGTAATGGAAAGCTTTTTTTAGCGTTCTTCATCTTGAAGTAACCATGAGGCCTACAAAAACGGGCTTTATTCATAACTCATAGTAACTTCATGACGACCCCTGCCATTGGCATGCTTAATGTCGATCAACGCTACGTCCGTGTATCTGTTGTTTTATTCGTGGATCAAATAAAAAAAACTTGCAAATTTATCTTACAATCACTGTCAATTGTTGTCCTACAAAAAAGACTATACAAGAAGACAATCACAGCATATAACCAATCACAGTACATTTATTAAGTCTATTTCAGAAAAGATGCCATATTAAAATCATTGCAGATGGCGAGAAAAAAAATTCGAAATTACAAAACTTACAATGCCACAATCGTCTTTTAGTATGATAGTGTATCCATTTCAGAAATGTTTTTAAGAATAAAAGCACCATAACTGAAATATTGAGAGCTAACATCCTGGAACGGGGGTTCTTTTTATTACGGATTCCATACTGCATGAGAGAGAATTTCCAATCTGTAACTAACAATTATAGTATACGGAGGGCACAGGATCTCTGAAATAAATGATAAAACCAAGCAAGGGAACAACGTTATTCTTCATCTTGAAGTCACCATGTATTTGTACAGATTTTTTCTTAGAACTATATATCCTTTCATTTCTAATGATAGAGAAATGGCATCAATCACTTAATTTTCCAAAATTAAAATCAAAAGGGGTCATGCGAAGAAAAAGATAGCTCAATTTGACCATTTATGCAATGTGATCAGCAATCAACTTTGGTTTAATTGTAATTAAATCAGATATGTTGGAGAGATGCCAGCCACAAATTCATTTCACAAAACTAAATGACAAAAAGGGCCATATCTTTTGGAAAATGGTGTCAAGCATTCAAACAGATCGTGCAAAAGGCATTCTAGGTCAACGACTCTGTGAGGTTTGTTTACAATCGAATTAAACGTGTCGAATAATAATGAACGTACACAAAATATGGAGATGGATATAATGCAAGCGTATAAACCAATATGTACAGAAATCTGATTTGCTGTTGGGCAAGTAGGTTTTCTGCAAGAAAAAAAAACGGGATTTCTAGAACTAAACACGATTTTCCCACAGTTTTCTCTCAGAAATATATACAAACGTCAGCATCCAATGAGCAAAATGGGTTCCTCAGAGAAACTTCATTTTCCTTTGCAAAAAACCAGAAACCTATGTTTGTTTAACTAAACTAGACTTTCATACAGCAAATGTGAGTTTCCTAGTAGAAAAAACATACAAATCTCAGCGTTCAATGAGTTTCTGAAGCTTAACTCATGACAGAAACATCGTTTATCTCTTCAAACCAAGGCATTGTAGATCAAGTCCATAAAACCTAAGTTTCCTGTGGTTTTTGCTGAGAAAAAAAAAACGATTTTAGCTGCATTTTGCTCACATTCGCTTGCCATATGAACGGACGACACATCAATGCCAGACCTCATAGATACTCCATAGGCAGGAGAGATATGTACTAGTATATTGCTGCTAAAAAAAGAGGATTTACAATTGGGAAGTTAAAATCATATAGTAAGTATATAATAAGTGAGAACCGAACCGTCAGTCAAAAGAACGAACAATCCATGGCCAAGGGCATTAACCGAAACACTAAGAAACAAGGACACCACTTGAGCTTAGATTTCAAACGCATATCTTCGTCAATTTACAACAAAAGATCAAGGTACGAAGCCGAAGTAGTCCTCAATACCCGTTTGTAATTGAAAATAGAAGTTTCAATTAGGCCTCTTTGACATTTTTCTTTAAACATCACTTACTCAGAATCATATTTACATTTTACATTATATCGTGGTTGATATACATTTCAGAGATTGCATTTTCATTACTGCATTTTAAAATAGGGGGAAGTATTTGTAAATTTTCCAAAACTCTCAAAGACCATTCATTTCTTGGAATTCTAGTATGATCTTAATATAAGTCAAATTAAAAGACAGTGCAGTGAGGAGACAAGACACCAGGTTCCACAGAACCTTTACGATTTCTGTTCAATAACGTAATTGCTGGCAAAGTTTTGTTACTTTGGTGCAGATCTGTCATGCAACATAGCCGCAACGGGGAATTATTTTAACATTGGACAATTGGGTATGTATACCAAATCTTGTAAGGAATCAAGCGAATCTTAAGTAAACTTAATACCAATGATATTTGTGAGGTACATACTTTTGGTGCTGATCTGTTTCTAAAATGGCCGGGATGATCAAATTAATTTATTCTTTTATTCGTAAGAGATCAGGTTCATACACGGACTACGTAAAAAACATTAAAAAATAGCCAAAATCTTTATTTTACTTAACAGTAACTTCGGTATTTTGTTATCATTAATTATTCCCAATTCTAAGGATTACCTTTATCTAATATACCACTGATGCAGCATCATCAGCATCACACTAAGACATATACCTCTATATTTGATTTGGGAAGATAAATGAGATATTAGTTAATGCAAAATTCATTGCTCAAACGACACTCACCGAATATGACTTTTCACCACACCGTGTAATTATTGGCACGCATAGAATAGCCTCATGTATTGTCTCAATGTTCTTCTAATTATTTAACCTGTTTTGTTTATTAATCCGACAAAAAGCCCACTTGTCAGTCTCAGTTGCATAAAACAACGGACTAAACGCAAAAATATCGGACAAAAAGCAAAGTTGTCGGACAAAAAGCGACGGACTAAACGCAAAAATTTCGGACATAAAGCAAATTTTTCGGACAAAAAGTGACGGACTAAACGCAAAAAACTCGGACAAAAAGCAAAATTTTAGGACGAAAGGGAAAATCGGACAAAAAGCGTCGGACGTTGAGCAAAATTTTCGGACGAAAAGCAAAATCGGACAAAAAGCAAATATTGGATAAAAAGCACTGTATCAACCATATAATGTTATACCAACTGTATAAACATTACCATGTAATGTCATGCAAACGTTATCATATTATGTTATGCAATTATGTTATGTATACACATTACCATAATGTTATTCAAAATATGTACACATTACCATATAATGTTAAACAAAGTCTACAAACATTACCTTATAATGTTATACAAACTGTATACACATTACCATATAATGTTATACAAATAAAAGATGAGAGGATGAGGAGTAAATAAAGATAGAACAAATGTTCTACATATACATCGTAAACATAGCAATGGAACAACGCTTTCCTTGTTGTTGTTCATCATCAAGTCACCATAAGGCTTCAGCTATGACATTTGTTCATACCTCATACAAACTCTGCTATCATATTACAATCATTATTTTGATTGGTTGGAATCATCTTCAAAACTAATGCACTCGACATAAAGTATGTAAAAAGTTTGCTTTCTTAATGTTTTACTGCTGCATTATAGTAGTTAAAAAGGCACACTTATCACTTATCAGATGTTAAACATATATCAGTAAGTGAGAACCGAACCATCTGTCAAAAGAACGAACAATACATGGACAACGGCAGCATCGGAAACACTAAGAAACGAGGACACCACTTGAGTACAGGACAAAAAGAAACATGAAGACAAACATACAGATGAACAACACGGACCAAATAAAAATCATAAGTAAGCTCAGGTTTACCGGTAGATTAAGCATCTCCTGCTTCTTATAAGACACCCGTCATGCTGAACATTTCAACTCCAGTAGTAAAGTCAAATCCGATAGAGAAAAAACAAACTTTAGTTGTAGAGGGAAAGATCTGTTGTCATCTGGGAAACAAATATCCCTTAGCTCTCCAAAAGATCGTGATGTCGACCGTAAAACTTATGTAGTGATGACTTTAAGTTTTTGGTAACGTACCCTTGAAAAGTAGTCTTTTTGTAAGCAAGTGAACTCTATCAAGGAAGTCACTGTATCGACCACAAGCCCTTGAGTAGAGAATTAGTTTAGGATGTAAACTCCATGTATTTGTCAGGATATATAGCCACTTAATTAATTGGGCAAGCTGTAAAGAAAAGCTAATCAAATTGAATCTTTTGTGAACTATCTACTTTTTACACCTGAAACAAAATGACTGACTGTTGGCAAAGTATTTTGATTTGAAAAGTGTAAATTTTGACATGTCGAAAATGTCATGCAACTAAATTGTCGTTTTACAAGCAGTATTTGCATGATTTATAATGATTCATTCTATAAGGAGCTTATGTTAATCAATGCTGGTTATTTGCATACCACCAATGAAAAGCAATATTTCATTAATCATATAATATTATTGGTCTTCGATATAAGTTAATACCTGATTTTATCAACCTTCAATTCTGCCCGTTCTAGATGGATATGACACTTTATCAGTTTGATAAAACGTGGTATTACCTATATGAAAGTGAATAAATGTATAATATTAAATTTTATCACTACACCACCTCTCTTTATGAAACTCGAATGTCCACCGCCACAGTTCTTTAACAACGATTTGTCAATTTTTAACATCTTTGGAGTTCACACTGTGAATGCCTTTGTATTGAATGTTGAAATTTCTGTTTCTGTGCTTTGTATCTGTCTAACGTCATTGTTTTCTGTGTCTAACGTCATTTTTTTTTCTATGTTCTCGTTTTTGCCGTGTCTTTGGACTTCGATTCTTTGTAAATTTCACCCCTTTGTTCCTTCGGTATTCTACTGCCGTTGTTTTGTATTGCAATCGAATCAAATCTTTTTAAATTAAAAATAAAATGATAAAAATTGAAATGTCCTGGGGTATTGATGAATGAGAACACATTGTAGCAATGATATGTGATAAGACTGATCAGATGTCTGGGTAGTTTTCATTAATCATTCTTACATATCAATCAATTATAATAAATCATGTAATCAACACAGTCATACAACAGAGAAACTTCATTCATTTCAATAGATTGTTCTGTGGATAATCATACAACAAATTATCAATTAAATTTTTATACTGTAAAATAAAATAAAGTGGTGTGTAATATACTGATAAGAATTGTCAAAGTCAGCATGAGGATGCAATGTGTAACAAAAGTATAGATCTCCTACAATGAGTGATCAAAGTTTTTGCAAAATAGACTAAAGACAACCATTGTATCCCGGGGTGAAAAAAGTTACAAACCAATGAACAAATGAAACTAAATTACAAACGCATATAGATGCAAAATGTGAAGCTATATTGTAGATAAGTATCAATAAAATGACTTTGGACTATCAGCGAGACGAGTGGTGTTCAAATCTGATCGGTTCATTAATTGTATTATGAATGATTTTTGTTTAAATTGCCCCTATCTGGATAAAATCGCATATGTTGACACAAAAATGTAACCTCACACTCTAAAGGGCTGTAATAATGGTCATCAATAAACATTGGTTGCTGACATATAAGGAGGGGGACGTACATGTACTATAAATAACCAGCTGATGTTCATATACGACATATGCAGGGGCAAAGGAAATGTTACTAGTTACTACAAGAAAATGTAAAATTTACTATAAATTTGAAACCATCATAATTGACAAGAAATTAAGTCGTCCATCTTTGTCAATTTCGAAAAACAGGCCTTTACATATAGGTGAAATTTTCAGTTTCTATAGTGTCCCAATTTCCATTTGATTTGTTAATATAAGATGTAAGTTCTCATGCTGTTTATTGAGTTTTAAAACGAACGTCACAACAAATATTAAAGATAATTAAGGGAACGACCATTTGATTGTCAGGGGGAGAGCTTAGGCGATTTCGTAAATTAATAATTTGATCTTAGTGCCAGTGAAAATAAATATGTAAATCCTACTTGTCATGAGAATAAATAATTTAATGTTGATTTAAAGAATTAATGTTTGTTGCAAATGTTAATAAATAATTTGACATGACATATGGTGAAAACAAATAATTTGTTCGAAATTCTCATGAAAATAAAATTTCTCTCTAGGCAAAATCGCCCAAGCTTCACCCTGAAAATCCAAAAGTCGTACCCTAACAAAATACCGAAATTACTGTGAATTTTGCCTCTGTATAGGCGCATTTCGACATTTTATGTCTCTTCATAATAAAAATCTATATACCGAAATATGTGTCAAAGCTGATAGAGAACAATTAAGTTACCAATCGGACCTACAACGGAAATCCAATATAAGCTAAGGACAGGGCTATGCAAGAGGAAGATACTCCTTAGTTTTAACAAATTTCTGAAATTTAGATATTCCAAGGGTTTAGATTAAATCGTTGTCCGGGCCAGTTTTTTTCCACTTTTAGATTGTTTAGAGAAAATTCGGATTATATCAATGCAAAATTTAATCGGCAAGTGGGGTGCACATTTGGTATTATTGGAATACCGACTGCATGTTCTAATATCAACCAAGTTCGACACATACCATATTGTCGATCAAAACGTGCAGCATACGTAATCTGTCTTTGGGTGGTAACTTTGGAATAAAGGTATACGGAGCAAAATTAAATCAACGTTTTGAAGCCTTGACAGATTTTACGGGTTGATCTTTGATAGTTTGAAGAAGAGTATTACGTAATCACTGATTCTGCAAAACCCAACCCCGATTTCAAAAAGAAATTTTGCTTATAGCTCTCTTTACGAAGACCTAATTTAATATAACCAACAGCTTTGCCATTGAATACTGAGTAATTCGGAAGCATAGAGATGACACAACCACCTCAAAGTGACTTAAAGACATAAGTAGAGGATTATAAAATAAGAAAGGAACCTTTCGTTCCTGAACAGCACAAGCAAAATATCTGCTGGATCAGGAACCTGTCATATCTTTTGAGCTACCAGATTACAGGATATTTTATTTCCCTTTCTTTCTGCTACAGCTGTCTGTCTAATCTGCCTAAAAGGACATCGTGGTCTCGTATATGTACAATGATAAGGCCAGAATCCAAATTCAGAATGTAAAGGTTTCCTAAATACTAATGTAAAATTCATAATTAACAAACATTTTAAAATAGTAAGCCTTCTCGAACGCAAACAAAAGGATATTGAGCAGCAGCTTTTGGCAACCGTGTGAAGATTACAACAACGGCAGATACATAGAATCTAGCACGACCATCTCAATGTAGACTATTGCTGCGAGGAACATAACCCCTGCAACTTAGATTTTCAGTTACCATAGTGTGTGTTCCACAATCTCATTAGGCATGATGGTCATATCATTTCGAATGTGTTTAGATTTGACTAAGAGCAAATCACTTTCATCCAGAACACGAGCAAAAATACATCACCTGTTCAAGAGGGTAGATAAGATCATTGAATTATTGATGTTCATGCTTAGCTTCATACAGGCCCTTTAGTACAAACAATTCACAGCAGTGTAGATACGATGATCATTAAGGTCGTACTACAATTACAACAAAAGTTGAGCTTAAAAATAGGAGGAAACACAGATACCATATCAGGATGATATTTCAGCAAACTGAGGGATGAATATCAGAAACAAGAACCATACACACGTTCATCAAAACTTTCTGAAAATTCTATGTTATTGTCATAAATTTTGAGGTCGAGAGATCAAGACAAGTAGATCCTACATCATGGACGTTTTCCTTAGTACCGGGTCTCTGACATGCCTTTCCCTTTACTTATTTTTTTTGTTGTTGAATTGTCTGAATCAGCTTTTCAGTTTGTTACAATCTTAATTTTATTTATGTTAAGTCCTTTTTAATTTTGTCAGGGCATCAAATAAGCAATCCTCTTGTACACCGAAACGAAGTTTAATTTTTGGATAGAAAATATCAGGAAGTTTACTTCATTATCCCTGCTTTCTTGAATGAAAGTTTGGGGATATTTTCGTTGTCCTCTTACTTTCGGTATTTTGTCGTTGTAACGCGAACTTCTACATTTTTTAATTTAGTGTTTTAATTTTGCTATACAAGATACAAGATTCAAGATACAAATATTTTATTAGCCAATCACGGTACAATTGTTGTATGCTGTATATGCGCAATAAACTTTCACATGTTTCGATATTGGTCTTAGTGCAAAAAAAAATAGGCCCAAGATGTTGATGTAACCACGTGTGGCACCAATAGAGCTCCTATATTGCAGAAGCGCAAGAAACTTTCGGAATTTCGATTGCAGTTCTATTTTTGGTGAATTTTCAGACATTTTCAAAGTTTATTAATAATTTTTAAATTTTTAAAAATCTCATCTTTTAGCAAATTCCATATTGATGAACATAATCCTGAACTCAAATGATTCCAAAATGTCATTCCCAGCTTTGTTATAACTTTAAAACTATCAAACACCATTTTTTTCATTTATTTTTCGTCTTATTCATTTGATTTTTTTTCATTATTATTATTTAACTATTTTTTATTTCATTTCTTTTCTTTTTAATTCTACTTAGTAACTATACTTAGTAATTAGACATTTAACATTATCACATTAGGTCGAGTTCCAGTAACAGAAGACTTGTAAGAACAATAACATACATTTTAAACAAATTTTAAAAGATTTCCAAAAACTTTGATTCCAACTTTGTCGATGCTACTGCTGGTGGATAAGAAGTCCTCGAGGGAATTCGACAGCCTAGCAGTCAGTCTTGTCTGACATGAAAATTTTACCTGCTATATTATTTGAATTTTTAATGATGCTGATGAGAGGTTAAATTGTAATCTATGGAGAACAGAAGTCTATTGATAACAGGTGAAGTCAAAATAGTAAATAAAGTTCGTACCAATCTGATGCATGTTTTTGTCCTTTAATATTTTAGCATAACCCATTTGTACATTGTTTACTTCTAAGCGATGGTATTATTCAAAGGTGCATCTGCAGAGTGCAGTTTAAAAATTAATAATGTAACATAAGCTAATGTATAGCTACCTAACAAGTTAAACAGGATCTCATCTTCCTATTTAACATTTAATGAAGTACATCAAGCAGACTCTATTGTTTTGTCTAGTAGTAGATGTGTGAATATTCACAGAACGACTAATGGAAAGTAAAATGATATTCAATTATTGTCAATATTTATTGTTGTTTAAATGTTAAAATTTGTTTAAAATGTATGTTATTGTCCTTACAAGTCTTCTGGTACTAGATTTAACGTCGACCTAAAAACTAGCGAAAAAGATTAGAATTATTACATTGTATCATAACCTGACAGTGGAGTCATTTATTACATCCAGATAATCCAAACTTAGTGGAATGTTTTATCCCCGTACTCGGTGAAAATGTGGTTACCTCCATCTGTCTGTCCATCATGCTTTTCTTATGACTTGAACTCCTCTGTAGATATAAGTTGTATTTCATTTTCACTTGGATTGCAAAAAATATGATCTTGTTTATCATTCTGAAATCACAAACACCAGTTCTTTTTTGGGAAACCTACCTAGCAAACTATACTTTTTGAATATATATGAGTTTGAGTGTTATCAGTCATTTAAATTTACTATTGTGCAAAATTACTTGTTTAGTTCGGGGATAGCAATTCATTTTATGTTATTACCATTCTATGTTGTTTTATTTAATGTCAATATTTCAGTTGGGTCCCTTGATTTCATATTAAAAAAAAAATAAATGATTATGAAGTCTTTCGAATGGCGAGTTTTGACAATGAAAATATTTTCATTGAAAAAATATCAGTAGAAATACTTTCAATATCGGGACAGACTTTGTGTTAAAATACCCCGAAGATAATATTTTAGGGTAAATATGAAATAAAACCTTGCGCTGTGCCGATTTTTCTAAGGCATTCTATTTTGAATCTAACATAACAGATCTTTAAAAAAGATGAACAACCATTCCACTGTTTTGACATTTGGTACCTATTGAAAGTAGTCAAAACTCTTCTTATCGTTACTTTATAATTTTGTCTTTTGATTATTCTTAATACTAGTCATCAGTAATATTACTACACAAGTAAAAACTTAAAAATAGTATTGCATGTACTGACACACACACAATTATCGTATCGTTGAAATAGTGCTAAACTTAACAACATTCTTAATATGCATATGCAGAAACAAAAATCACAGTCACTTCGGTATTTTGTTATTTATTACAACTTGGCCGATGCCACTGCTGGTTGACTGTAATCCCCGAGGGTTTTAACCAAACCCAGTAGCCAGTACTTCGGTGCTGGCCCGAAAACCGATTGAATTTGGAAATTTGGTAATATCTAAATTTACGACAATTTGTTTTAAACTAAAGAGTATCTCCCTCTCGCATAGCTCTGTCCTTAGCTAATTTTGACTTTTCTTTTTTTTTTTTTACTTGTTCTCTATCAGTTTTTACACGTATTTCGGTTTATGGACTTCCAAATCTTTTGATTTAATCTGAACTGAAGAGACATCAGTTGTCGAAATGCCCATATACAGAAACAAAAATCACAGTAACTTCGGTATTTCTTTATATATATCTAGTACTCTTGTAATGTGATAACTAGTAATAAGCACATTTTGTAGGACTAGTACTATTGTAATGCTATTTAACGCTATGACTAGTATAAAGAAAATTCAGAAGAACTAGTACAATATATATTCTCACTAGCGTTTAGGCACTCATTGGTTTTAGTACTAATGTAATATTATGACTAGTATTTAGTTTATTTAGTACGTGGTTTGCATCGTGCCATTGTATTATATTAAGATATATAACAAAATACCGAAGTTACTGTCAATTTAGTTTCTGAACATTCGCATTTCGACAACTTATGTCTATTCAGTGCAGAACGTTTGGAAGACTAGCAACTCAAAGATGTTTAAAAACCGATAGAGTACAAATAACCAATATGATCGAAACGTAAAGCCAAAATCAGCTCAGGACAGAGCTTTGCATGTGGGAAATACTCCTTAGTTTTCAACAAAATTTACAAAAATTTAGATATTGCAAGGTTCCAAAATAGAATCGGCTTTAGGGTCAGCACCGAAGTATTGACTACTGGTCATAACATGACAATTGTACTTCTCTAACTGAAAGCACTTATTGCTGTTAAAACAGTAAAATAGTACTGCTACTACTAAATGCACTAATACTAGTCATATATATCACAATATTACTATTGTACTAGTCTTACTGAATGTACTTAAAACAGGTCATAACATTACTAAAGTACTAGTACTACGAAATACTTGTCATAATATTACAATTGTACTATTCTACCGGTCCTGCTGAATTTACTTTATACTATCACAAAATTACAATAGTACTAGTTCTCTGAATGTCGACATTACAATAATACTACTATTGTACGTAAGCGTAGTTGTTAGCTTACAAAAGAAATAATCCAACTGAATGTACTTATTACTATTTAAAAATGTATACTAGTACTATTTCTACTAGATGTACTCAATATCAATCATTGGATTTCATCAGTACTAGACATACTGAATGTAACAATAGTAGTCCTACTGAATGTACTTAAAGACGTTGTTAACAATTATTGTAAAAAAATGGTGCAAACGAGAAAGTGCAGACAATAGGAAAAAGAAAGGAAACGGGGAATGTGTCAAAGAGACAACGACCCAAAGGGGAGTAATAACAACTCAAAGCCAAGCATGCTCTAAATTTGTTTAAAGATAAAATTATTACCAAGGTCACCAACAGAATAATTTTTTATAAAGATAATTATGTTGAGTCACCTCCTAAGCTGTCTGTAAATAGAATTAAGTCAAAACTGAAGGATCTTGGTAACATATATGTGTTTGTACCGATTGACAAGGCTTCTAACAACGTTGCTATTGTCTGAAAGAAATACTACGTCGATGTCCAACAAAACGAACTGGACAAGTCAGACACCTTCAAAAGTACCAATTGCGACGAAAAAACGTTAACCAAACAACATTATAAGGATACAGAAATTCTAAAAGTCCCACCTAAAGATAACATCTTACCTACCATGTACTGGGTTCCGAAGCTTCACAAAAATCCCTTCAAACATCGTTTTATTTCAGCATCTAGTAAGTGTTCTACTACCAATTTATCCATCCATTTAACTAGTTCACTTACTTGTATAAAGGAGTTAGTTATTAAATACTGTGAAAAAACTTATCAAAATTGTAGTGTAAATTACTTTTGGAGTGTAAAAAAATTCTATTGAAGTTTTAGATAAACTACAATCTATTCAAAGACCAGTCTCATCTATCGACAGTTATGATTTTTCTACACTTTATATTACCCTTCCACATAATTTGATTAAATCCAAGTTGGGACAACTTATTAAATGGTCTTTTAAATTTTCTGGTCTGCAGTTCATTTGCTCTAACAAAAAGCAAGGATTCTTCTCTAATATTACCTATACTAATCATTGTTCCTAGACATGTGATGATATGATTAATGCACTCAATCTTTTGCTGGACAAATTTTTTGTTCGTTTTGGCAACACTATTTATCGACAGGTCATAGATATTCCCATGGGTACAAATTGTGTACCTCTCATTGCAGATCTTTTTCTTTTCTGCTACGAACGAGATTTCATGAAAAAAATTCAAAACGGAACCATACCTAACAGTGATAAACTTATTTCTATTTTCAATGATAACAGCAGGTATATTGATTATATCCTTAGTTTCGATAATCCCTAGTTTTTAGATTATGTAGACATTATTTATCCACAACAACTGAAATTAAATAAAGCTAACAATGATTCCAAATGTTGCCCTTTTCTGGATCTGACTATCATTATTGACTCTGGTAAAATCAAAACCAAAATATATGATAAAAGGGATGATTTTGATTTCACTATTACTAATTTCCCTTTTCTTGACGGCGACATTCCCCTTGCTCCATCCTACGGGGTATACATTTCCCAACTGGTACGATTCGCACGAGTTTGTTCTACTCTTGATGATTTCAATGAACGTAACCGTACTATCAAAGCCAAACTTACAGATTTCATAAGTTGTTGAATACATTTAAGAAGTTTTGTAATAGATATAACATGTTATATCGAAATATGGTGTTACTCGAAAACAGCTTATTACTATGGGCTTTTCTAGTCCTCAGTTTTACGGAAATGTTGTTAAAAAATACCAGAAATTGATTAAAAATCCAGAAAAGCTGGGACGTAACTTACATTCTTTACGTAATAGGGGATATCGGCAAGATATTCTGCTTGCATCTGTTAAATTAGCTTTGAGACCTAGTGACCTAGAAATTTTAAATACATACTGGCCTCTCACTGATACTTCCGATGTCTGCTGAAATTTATGATGATTCTTGACCAAACCCTTTGGGAAGTATTGAGTTTGATTTTTCTTCCGTAGTGCGACAGTGTTCTACCTGCAGACTAGGATCCTTGAGCTAGCCGGCAGTATAGCGCGGAGAGCACCCCTTGACCCATCTTTCAAAATTACGTATTGTCTTTTTCTCTCCTTTCAAGATTGTGGTAATGGAGTTAGTAGTCTACCTGTATTGGGTTTTATTCATATATTTTATACTATAGGGAAACGGGACAGACAAAGTGGCGGTTTGGGTACTCATAAACCGGTTTACCCTACCGCTGGCTTTTGCTAGTGCCGGTACCAAGTCCGGTTGTCCCGAGTTCCTATCGTTGTCTTCGTTTGTCTTTTGTCTTATACATGTTTTTCTTGTGTAGTTCCCTTGCAAATTGTTGCATGTAATTATAATTTTCAGCCATTGTAGGTGTTTCCTGTTATCCATTTTTTAACATTTAATACTAGTCATATCATTGCAATACTACTAGTTCTACTGAATGTGCTTAACGCCTGTAATAAGATTATAAGAGTACTAGTCCCACTAAATTTACTTCATACCAGAGTTACATCACTAAGGTACTATAGACCACTGAATATTCTTAGAACTAGTTGTAACATTACTCGTCATTATATTTCTATGATACTAGACCTCCCGAATGTACTTAACACTAGTCGTAAAATTGCTAGTTCTACTGAATGTACTTAATACTAGTAACTAAATAACAATAGTACAACACCTATTGAATGTATAACATTTCAACAAAACCAGGAAAATCAACAAATGGAGCTTTAAATAACAACGATCAATGTAATAAACTTACCGTTATGTAGAATTCTACAACCAATATTAGTGTGAATTATATCAATGTTGTATTGTTATTATTTATATGTGAAAATCATAAAAGTAACGGGTAGAATTAACATGCTTTACACAAGGTCGATATGCAAAATCCAATTCATGAAATATTTATGTCAACTTTAGAAAGACACTTTACATAATACACAATACCTCATTATTGGGTTATCATAGTTCACGTGTAACTGACATACGTAAACAACCCCAAAGCCTACAGAAACATCTCGGTAAATAATTTCAAATCATTTTCAAATCAAATTATTTCAATATTTTAAAGGGATCGCGCAATTGCAATCAGTTACAGCGTAGTAGAAAGCTATGGGTAGATGGAGTCGTAAAATAATGAAATAAATAGCGATATGCAGTGATTTTCCTACAGATAACGAGTATGAATGTCAGGTTAACCTATTGAAAAATCATCCATATCTTTAGGTTTTATGAGTTTCATCCTCGCCTCATTCCTTTGCCTTGATCTTGAAATTGACAATAGAGATACATTACAAACTAGGCTGTATAACATACGCGATGACTTAATTTTTTCCAATAGTCAACTTCACTTTTCATTGTACCAACATTCCAATCAAAGTGCTTGAAGCACTAAAAGGTATCTTTGCTACTGATGTACCTGCTTTCTTTTGGGTTCAGTGCTTGTGTCTGTACACAGACTGGACATAAAATTATCTGACAGTATGAAATAATACATGACCATAAAGTTCAGTAATAAGCTACCTGCACATGTACAGGCTTAAATAAACACTGGAACTGAGATAAACTCTCAAAAATGTGTTAACTACACATAAATTATTTCATTTTCTGACTTTTTGAATTACAAAGTTCCGGCAAGTAGGCATGCAGTGGTATAAAAATACACAAATATTACTATAAAAAGCTTTAATTATTTATTTTTGATATCATCAAAACAAAACGTATTATGAAAATATCCCATGATATTGTTAAAAAACAATAACAAACAGAATTTTCGAAAATATTACAACAACTTTGGGGGATTTTAGTCATTAGCAGAAAAATCTTTTGGTTATTATTTATAAAATGAAAAGTTATACAAGAGAGGTAATTAGTAGCATTAATAAGTATTATCATAAAAAAACAATATGTTGATATCAATGCTTGACTAATTCAGCCTCAATCAACACTAATTAATCAGTCTAATTGTCATGTTATCCTTGTACAGTGCGACTGAAGTAGTTGTAGCTTTTATTTTTAACACAACCATCACATGTGCAGACACTTGTAAACAAACTGTAAAGACATGTATCGTGTTCCTTCCATAATGAGATATTGTACAACGTTCAAATTTTCCCGCTCTATGATTGAAGTAACTATTATTTCATATAACCGTACGCATGCACAGTTATTTGTAAACGAACCAACTGAAAACATTGCTGTGCCCTGCATACATCGTATAGGGCCCAGTTAATTTTGTGAATGTATAAACATATTAACATCACTGTCATCCGATCGGTTTGTAGGTTTTTGATGAGGGAATCCGAGACCTGTCTCTACGTTTAGAAAGAGGCAGGTCTTTTTCCCTCGCTCATTCAAAATATTTCATCCTCGTAACATTTTCATACCAATGTTTTTTCTTCCAACTTGCCGATTTTTTCTGTTTTACAGTTGCCTTCTTTTACAAAAGTAAGTCTTTATAACCACGTTTTATGTTATGAAAACGGGACTTCTATCTTTTTTGCGTCGGAATATGAAAAAGGTAGCGAGATTTCTGGGAATTGAGCTGCGATTCGGTAACATTGGATATCTTTTCGTATGCGAAAAGATACCAAAAAAAACACCGGTATATGGACTTTAAATCTCCCGACTCTTTCGCTACTCAAGAGCAGAGTAGTCGATACACTGACTATCTTGATAGGGCTCGGTTGCTTACAAATAGGCTACTTAAACAAGGGTATGTTCCCAATAACTTGCAGTCATTAACACAGAAGTTTTACGGTCGACATCATGATCATGTGGACTGCTACATGGCATATTTGTTCCCCAGATGACAACAGATCGTTGGGAACAGACATTTTCACGAAAGTTTAAATGGATTTCAAAAATATTTGATCCAATTTTGGTAAATTACCGGAAAAACTCATTGACCATGTTTGGGTCATTTTCATCGATTGAATTTCAAAAATACTTGATTCCAATACTAAAAAAAATCCTGGAAGTCCGCGTTCAGGATGTAAGCGACATCAACTAGATTCACAACAAATAAAAAATGGGTTAAAATGGATACTTTTAATAATGTAAATCATGAGTAAAACATTGATAAAAAGAGTATTGATTGGGGGACGACCTATTGATTTCTAGGGGGGGGGGGGGGGGGGGGGGGGNGGGGGGGGTAGGTGATACTGCCTTGAAAAATTTATTTTCGTGAAAATCTAGGTCATAGTATTTATTTTCATGAAAATCTAGAACATATTATTTATTTTCACACAATGTCACATCAAATTGTTAAAAAAAGATTTATCCTCATAGTGCCTTCAAGAACAATGGAAAATGCGTTATGCAATGTTATAACATGTATTTGTAGAGACTTTGTCACATTTGCATTTACTCCATATCCTTTCAATTTTTATTACTCTATATGTATACAGATGTGCTGCATTTTACGTACACCTATGTGTGTAGAAATTCAAAGAAAGGCAAAACATACAATTGCAATTATTTACTAATAAATAGCAATATTCCATTTTCTAAAATCTTTAAATATAATGACATCACATAAGTTTGATATAGTTACGTTTTAAGGACATATAAAGGGATTGTGTAACTGTATTTTCAGTTTTTCTACGGTATAAAAAGTCCAAAATAAAACATCGTAGTTATTAAAGGTTTTTTTATAAAAAGGGTATAGTATCGATTCCGGTTTATATTTGCAATTGAATTTAGACGGCTTGTCGTAAGGGAATGAATGAACTTATTGATTAGTCAGCTTATTTTAACTTGTTGGAACAGCTTTTCTACTTCAATTGTGAGTGTAAAGAAGATTGAAAAATAATTGAAAAATGTGTTTTTTTCTACTTATTCCAATTCGACCTATAAATACGTATTATCTTATTCATTCCTTCTACCATTATATCATTTCTTTATACCATTAAATATTAGATTGAAAAAAACCATATATCAAGCATCACAATACATTACAATTTTGTAACTATGTTTGCAAAGCGAAACACAAAGGTCTCCCAAACTAAATCCTTTATCACAATAAAAGCGTCGTTCGAATGCTGTTTTACCGTTTACTTGTAGAGACTTTGTCTCCATATCCATTCGTTGCTTATCCTATATCAGACACCAATAGGACTTTAACAAAGTCAGATTGATTATATTTTTATAAGGACAATGGAGGAACCATTGTATTAGATCGGAATAGGGGACCATGAAACATATCAGATCATATTGTAGATCAAACAACAAAAGCATTGTTCCATTGCTTGGCTTTACCATGTATTTGTAGAGATTTTTTCTCATTTGCATTTACTCCATATCCCTTCTATATGGCCATTTTGGAAATTTATTGCTCATCAGCAGCACTAGAACCCAAACATAAGAAATTTACAATTTCAAAACATGTTTAAAATGCATAAAACCAAACGGAATCCGAACACTCAGTAATATCAAATATATCTAAGGATCAAACTACGAAGGAGTTAAACCTTAGGTTTTTGAATTTGCATAAATTTAGATAATAGTTATAAATAAAGTGTACACATTAAGTACACCATATCTAAGAAAAATAAAGAGCATGCATCTCAACAAGGGGGATTGTTTTACCAACTCCACACTGCATTAAAAGACAAACTCCTGCATTTAATATTTTACGAAAGGATATGGAGTAAATAATCATGAGACCATAACACATATGGTAACTCCAACTGCAATAAGTTTTTATAATCTGTATGGTCATTTCGGAAATTTATTCTTCATGAGCAGCATTAGGAAAAAGAAGGGAAACGGGGAATGTGTCAAAGAGACAACGACCCAAAGGGGAGTAATAACAACTCAAAGCCACCATAGGATCTTCAATGAACGGTGAGGAAACCCCACACCCAACTGCAGGTCGGAGTTGGCCCCTAAATAAAGAGTAATCAAGTTCAGCGAAATAAACATCATCCTAGACTCCCATAGACATAGTAGAATTTACCAACTGCAAATGGCGTACGATGCACTGTCGGCTAACACTAAATTTAAATTAACAATGAGAGAATATAGTGTAACAACAGCAGTAGAATACCGAAGGAACAAGGGAAGCGATGACTACAAAAATCGAAGTCCAAAGACATGGCAGAAACGGTAGCAGATAAAAACAAAGACAAAACAAGGACGTGAGACAGCTACAATGCACGGAAATAAAAAGATAACATTAAGAACTAAGGCACTCATAGTGTGAACTCCCATGAAAACCGGGAGTGACATCAGGTGCTCCGGAAGGGTAAGCATGTCCTGCCCCGCTAGCGACACCCGTGTAAATGATTAGATAAAGTCTCTACATATACATGGTAAATATAGTGCAAATGATGAGATAAATTCTCTACAAATACATGGTAAATATAGTGTAAATGATGAGATAAAGTCTCTACATATACATGTTAAATATAGTGTAAATGATTAGATAAAGTCTCTACATATACATGGTAAATATAGTGTAAATGATGAGATAAAGTCTCTACATATACATGGTAAATATAGTGTAAATGATGAGATAAAGTCTCTACATATACATGGTAAATATAGTGTTAATGATGAGATAAAGTATCTAAATATACATGGTAAATATAGTGTAAATGATGAGATAAAGTCTCTACATTTATCTGTTTATTGGTATTTTTCAATGTAAGGTTTTCCACTTCGCACTGTACAATTAGTAAAATATGAAAAGATATGGGGTACATAAACATGAGACAAAGTTTTTACTAATATATGACAGAACCAAGCAATGTAACAACGCTTTTAATGTCGTTCTTCACCTTGTTGGGAATAAATATGATATAGCATTATCTCGATTAAAATTTGATGTAACATCAATTTAAAGTCTGTAATTTGATGAAGTGGGAAAGTAAATATGAATCATAAACTATTCAATTATATTAGTTTGAATAGAAATACATAGGTCCTCCTGATAGTATATTACTTATGAACACAAAAAAAAAAATAAGTTGTTTATTTTTTTATAAAACAAAGAATAAAAAAGACAATTAACATAAATATATATAATATTTTTTTTCTAGATTTAGAGTAGATTGTAAAAACTAAATATTTTCCAAAAAGAACCATCCCCATTTAAAAATCAAATTTTAAATTGTTTATTATTTTAAGATATCATAGTAGAAAATTTATATGTTATGCCCCCATTGTCAACAATTTGATGTAGCCTGATACTTTCATGAGAAAATGAATATTAATTTGCCATGTAAAAAAAATTAACATGTACAATATTAAAGTGTCCGGTATATCTAACGCAATACAGACAAAGTAATCTCTCATATCCTAGGTCTACCCTCATTCCCTAAGAAATAGAGTTGTGACTGTTACATATTACTTTTATTTTTAAAAGTTTATGAATATTGTAGTATTTTCTCGATGATCCAGTATACAGTAATATAATGAGGAGTAACTCCTATAGAATTTACCGGCAAAAATGAACCACTTTTTTAACATTTGCTCATAGCATTGTATAAAAAAATGCTTATTGTATCGACTTAACGACCTGAAAATTACTGTGATATTTGAATTTTGGCATAATAAAATTACAACCTAGGGTATCAAGTGATTACTGTCTTTTTACCCACATATTGCCTATGTTGCTACCCGTCTATGACAGATTACCATTATTTTTGTCATTAGCTGATCTTGGCTTTCTGCTTCGGCATTTTGTTATTTATAACAATTTTTTTTATTCAGTAACTTCGGTATTTTGTTATTTATAACAATTTTTTTTATTCAGTAACTTCGGTATTTTGTTATTCAATGTAAAAATGTGCAATATCTTCAATTCGAACAAACAGAATAAATGGCTGAAATATGTTTAAACGATATTTTTATGGTATAATATTTCAAAATGAAAGTTCAGATTCCAAAAACCATGTTACAAAAACATTACTTATTTTGGTATTTCAGCCTTACTTTCTTTTCTCATTTTAAAAAGGTCCATTCTTAGGCTAACAAAATACAATAAAGTGAATACAATAAATACACACGGCAAATTTCAATGCGCTGCACACGTGTTTCGAGGAGTATTCAATGAGCATTTAAATCAAACAATATGGAAAACCATAATCCAAAAGTAGTCAAAAAGGAAGAATTTCATTACCAAAAATATCAAAATAAGTTGCCAAATTCACAATAAAATTAGTCTTCCCTCTGATGTATATGGAATTATTTGAAAATATCAATTTTCAATAATATCCCGACCTACTAAAAACATCTACATCTTCAATGAATAACATAATACCGAAGTTATTGTCAATTTTGTTTCTGCATATGGCAATTTCGACAACTTATGTCTCATAAATGCAGACCAAATCAAAATATTTGGAAGACCATAAACCAAACATTTGTAAAATCTGATAGAGCTAAAATACCCAAAATTATCTCAATAGAAAGCCAAAAACAGCTAAGGACGGAACAATAACCAAAATGATCTCAACAGAAAGCCAAAAACAGCTAAGGACGGAACAATAACCAAAATGATCTCAATAGAAAGCCAAAAACAGCTAAGGATGGAACAATAACCAAAATGATCTCAATAGAAAGCCAAAAACAGCTAAGGACGGAACAATAACCAAAAAGATCTCAACAGAAAGCCAAAAACAGCTAAGGACGGAACAATGCAAGAGGGAGATAGTCCTTAGTTTTAAGCAAAATTTTCTTAAATTTAGATATTGCAAGTTTCAAAATAAAATTGGTTTTCGGGTCAGCATGGACAAACTGGCTACTGGGTTGGTGAATACCATTGGGGAAAGTTCCACCAGCAGAGGCATTGGCCCAGTGGTGTTAAATACTATAATACCGAAGTTACTGTAAATTTTGTTTCTGCATCTGCTGGGCTTTGCTAACAAGATTAAAAATTAAGATTAAAAAATCCCAACCGAAGGAAAATCGTTGTTATAGTAATATAATGATAATATACAATTATAAAACTAACAAAATACATTACAATGTGGCTAATGCATGTGCAGTCTATTCATGAATATTGCATGGAGTAGACACTTGTAACTTATGTCCAATCTAATTGTTAAATTCATAAACAAAATATTTTTAAAATGATCTATCGTTGTAAAAAGACTTTTAAGGTAAACTGTCAAATTACATTAGATAAGTGTTAATACAGCCGAAAGATAAAAAAAGACATTGGTACAGCTGCAAACAAATGTTCGGAAACTCACGGAAAGGCCTTCCCGGAAAAAAAAAAGTGGTCAAAGAAGATGCGAAAAGTCATGGTGTATATAACCAAGTACCTTAAGGATTAGAAGAGATGATCTACTCGTGCAGTCGGAAAACTAGCGCTGCAACTTGAATAGATGAAAACGGATCCATCGACTTGAGAGCATAAAACCGTCATTCCTTATTTCACAACTCCCTTTGCACCGTCACCTGACCTCGATATGAAGATAGCATTCATGATGTAGAAGGTCAAAATGAGTATGCATGAAGGTAGTGGGTGCACAAATTGACACAGTCCACTTAAACAGGTTTAAACTGCACAAGGAAAATCTCTCTCATAGTAAGATCATCAGTACTTGCCAAAGACAAGGCGACCGTCAGTGTGAGAAATTAAGATGATCGTTGTTTCCAATGTAAAGTCCTAGTGGAAATGCATCAAGATGAGGTAGACAGGAATGATGTCTACCGCCTAACGCAGTAGATAAATTGGAGAGGTATAACATCGACATCAAAATTGACGTGTTCAGCAATGATGGTGTAAAGAAGGGTGATGATCGGGAAGAAATCCTACGGATAACCAATAAATTCATAAGTGCGCAATAAACATGATCTCATGTTCCCGACCAGTGACACCTATTAACTGTTTAAACCTTTAAGTGACAGACCACTTATAGTTCCTCCTTTTCCGACGCTGCCGCCTGTATGTAATATGTCGTAAGAATCAAGTTGCCAGACGATACACTTCGTGAACTTTCATACTACAAAAAGTGGAAAAGTCGATGAAGGTTCTATTCATATTATATTAACACAATTTAATTCACAGGAAAGCACAACGTCTTGCAATGAAATCCAGTGCAGGACTATAGCTACGACACAGACCATGAGGTTACTATCGTGTGATGCATGCAAACAGAGATTAGAAAGAATCATTCATTTATTATGGCAAGTGATTGCCAACTTTGTCTGGTTTGTTCCCAATTTCACTCCCACTGATGGATGCAAACTTCAATTGGCTGCCAAAAAGTGACACGAGAAACTTCTTTGGATCATCAAAATGAACAGAAACAATGAGCAGACGCACATAGTTGCCGTATTTGATCCCTGATAGTTGCAAAACATCAATGTGACCCCCAAGCCCAAATTGCTACATAACTATGGATTACTGTACAAGCTCCACCCAGATGAAGGTCTCAAAACTGTCAAAGCAGGCCGCGACATTCGAAATAATTTCTGCAACATGGAGAAACGGATCACCCATGACGGCGTCAATCCCCCGATCCCATCGATACCCTCTTTGCCATTGATGTGAATAGCAGTTGAAGGAATAGTCAACTGACTTGAAGATCTAGGCAGAACTTGTGCTCACCTTTACGGTTGAATCATTTGCTTTAGTTAACTCAAACAGGATCCTCCAGTTTGAGTTTGAATTTCGCAAAATGAACGTAGTGGTCTTACATTATTCGGAATCCTCCGGTAAAGGAACGGTGATTCATACGCAACTTATGTTAGTTACTCACCTGGCCATCAACCTCCAGAACAATGGCATCGAAAGAATGGAAGCAGCTTGTATAACCACGGTCTACACAGCCACCTATAAATAAATTTAAATGTCATTGTTATCTTTTTTATTCTATAAATACTTCTGAATGATTAGGCTCTGGCGAATCTGAAGACATAACACTCCTTCTAAAATATTCATAAAAATATTAACTCTTTCCTCTTCTCTCCTTGCAGCGGTTGAAACTTGTCTCCCGTAGACCTGACCTACTTGTCCGGCATCGATGCTACGGACGATATTATTGAAGAGATTAATCCTCAGTTGCAACTAAACAAGCACACCAATAAGATTACTGCCAGTGCCAAACGATCTGCGCTTAGTGGCAATACTCGACATTACTCGTCAACATCATTCCTATCAACATGATTAGTTATGTTTGTTACGCGAATTTTCCGAAGCTGTCCGTAATATAAGGTTCTTTCGTTCTTTCTCAGTTATCGAACTTGGCATAAGGATTCTCCAAAACGCAAACAGTCCAGCAGACTCTCGCTTGTAAACGGATATTACATTGAACAAGACGTTCACATCGATTTAAACAGACAACAACTCGGCATCAGCTTTCACCTTTTGCGAAGTATACTAGTACATGATTTATCGAGAATTCATCAGACAAAAGGTCAAGCCCACAGACTGCAGTGGCTGGTTAGGAAATGTCTTACGGTCACCGAGAAGGGCACACGATGTTAACTCACGGCTGGTGAAAAATCACCAAGCTACTAGATAAACGGTTCTTTTTAAATGTAAATAGAGCTAATTGAATGGTGAATAAAAGGATATGGAGTAAATGCACATGAGACAAAGTCTCTTCAAATACATGGTAAAAAACAAGCAAAGGAACAACGCTTTTAATGTTGTTCTTCATCTTGAAGTCACCATGAGGCCTTCAACAATGAGCTTTGCTCATACCTCATGGTAAGTTCAAGACGGCCCCTAGCACCGGTTTAAGCGGAATTCTTTGCTAATTGTCGAGCAACGCTACATCCATGTCTTTCTTGGTCTTGGTCATGGGTGCGGGATTGTCAACAAACATCAATTAAACTGGCAAAGTGCTCTTACAATCACTGTCATCCTTTGCCCGACAAAAGCACTAGTGTCTTAAGCTAGTGGACAACTACAACATATAGACAAACACAGGGCACTCATCAAGTCGAATGTAAGAAAACATGGCGTTATAAAATAGTGAGATGTGGGCACTTAAAACAGATGGTCTGGATTACATTTCGAAAATTACAAAAATAATTGCCAAAATTTGAAAGTATCAATAGTATATCCATATGAGAAATTCTCTCACGCACAAGTACACCATAACTGAAAAATATAGAGAGCATACATCTCTCGCACGGGGAATCGTTTTACGGACTCCACACTGCAGGAGAGACAAACTCCAGTCGTAAATGGTGAATAAAAGGATATGGAGTAAATGCACATGAGACTAAGTCTCTACAAATACATGGTTAAAAACAAGCAAAGGAACAGCGCTTTTATTGTTGTTCTTCATCTTGAAGTCACCATGAGGCCTTCAACAATGAGCTTTGCTCATACCTCATAGTAAGTTCAAGACGGCCCCAGCACCGGTTTTAGCGGAATTCTTTGCTAATTGTCGAGCAACGATACATCAATGTCTTTCTTGGTGATGGGTGCGGGATTGTCAACAAACATCAATTAAACTGGCAAAGTGCTCTTACAATCACTGTCATCCTTTGCCCGACAAAAGCACTAGTGTCTTAAGCTAGTGGACAACTACAACATATAGACAAACACAGGACACTCATCAAGTCGAATGTAAGAAAACTTGGCGTTATAAAATAGTGAGATGTGGGCACTTAAAACAGATGGTCTGGATTACATTTCGAAAATTACAAAAATAATTGCCAAAATTTGAAAGTATCAATAGTATATCCATATGAGAAATTCTCTCACGCACAAGTACACCATAACTGAAAAATATAGAGAGCATACATCTCTCGCACGGGGAATCGTTTTACGGACTCCACACTGCAGGAGAGACAAACTCCAGTCGTAAATGGTGAATAAAAGGATATGGAGTAAATGCCAAGCTAGCTGGGCTGGCCAAAAGAACTTTATGCGTGGTGGCCAAAGCCGTTCTCTGCAATGCAGCTTAGCATATTACTAATAAGTCATTGTTTTCATCTCTGAAAATGTCAACGAACCCAACGTGCAAAAATGCCATTATTACCTCGTGCAAAGTTGGAACGGTGCCCGTTTGCACTGCGTCTTCGGTTTCAGTGGTGCAATGCAGAATTTCTGCTGAAAAGTATGGTGGTATAGAGTACCCCTTCTCTGCTACTATACTATACTATACTATACTAAATATGAAAGTTTATAATTCAACCGAAATGTGCTGAAGATTTATTGTAAAGGAGATTCCATCACTGGTAGGAATGTTTTCAGCATTACTTTTGAATTCGACGTAAAACATTGAAATGGAAAGATTTAAAAGTGATTACAAGTGAACAAACAACTACTGGACATATTTTTATTTGGCGAAAAAAAATGTTGATTATAATTAAGTTCAGTCTGTTAACATTGATATCTCTTTCAAATTCAATATTAAAACCAAGGAGAACCTGAAATGTATTCTAAAATCAAACGGAATAGCTTAGACGAGTGGTATAAAAATTGATTTGACCTTTTCACAAGAAAAAGTATTTGCTGTTAAGATAAATAACGTTATTTTGTATAGTTTAATGAGCTTGCAAATAAAATTGAAATTCACACATAAATAATATGTATGTGGTTATTATTTCTTATAAATGGTAGCAAACCATTACTTTTCTACGAATGTCTCATTATATATACTATTAAGTAGGATTTTTATCTTTAATTTTATGATTTTGACAGGACGATTGGATTTTATTATAGTTTAGGGAGCAATTTACTGATATTTTGTGAAAATATAATAAATTCAGATACGATTTTAGACCACATAAAATATCTTTTCGGTCGTTTTAATAAATTGTCTCCAAAATAATGTTTTGGAGCATCTATTGAAAGCTACTAGTGATATTAGATGTGCTCAAATTGTATGAATCGAGTATAAAATGTGACTTTTTCGTGTTGTATATTCACAATAGTATGTCAATGGTTCAAGGACAACCATGACGGTTCTTTAGAGATATGACGTCTTGTGCGTTTCAAGGTTGATAAATGCCTTTATACGATATCTCGAAATGTTTTTTGATTCTGAGATTTCTTGCACTTTTGCGGTGGCTATCTCAATTCAATCACAAGCTCGTGAAAAATTCAAGATGACTACAATCTCTTCGAATTTCCATGCGATTTATCATGAACCACGAGTAATGAAATTTCTATTTTTAATGGCGATTTAAAATTGCACGACAATTATTGACAACGTAGTCTACATCCAGCTCCAGTACACAAATACTAATTGTAACGTCATATTTTCCCCCGAAACCTTTTGAAATATTTCATTCTGAATGCCAAAGATAAAAGCTGAACATAGTTTTGCTTATTTCAGAGCTTTAGGGCGAACAAACATTTTCAAACCCAATAGTAAACCTTTGCGGCCTTGACGTCGGTGTCGGAACAGATCATCCTTGTTTAGTTATCGTGCATGTTCCTTTCGACTCTATAATGATAGTTTTACCTCAAGTTCTTTGAGATATCCAAGATGCAAGTTCTCTGGTCGACGGGCTTGTCAAACGTTATTTGATCTATTTGATGTGAATGGTTGCTAGATTTGGCCACAATCTTTAATGCTTGGTGAAGGTGGTGACAAGCAAGTCAAGATGATGATGATATTCAAGAAGTCTCGGGGCAACAGTCCGTCTAAGCCATGATGCTGAGAACAGTGTTTAGATCACCATATTGCAGAAACCATTGAGATTGTGAAATCTTGGTCATGCGATAGACTTTGGTGAGCTTCATATTCGTCTTTAAGAATAGCTTTAGATTCTTGTAGTAGAGTGTGTTTATGGCACGCTTGTTAAGATGAAGCACTAGCTTGAGCATGTGGTTTATCGCCACATTCTCTGGCGCTAATAGACAGTTGTTAGGAGTGTCATGAAGCTCATTAGGGCACTCAAGGTCACTTTCCACTAGAGAATTATATCAATGGTCTTAAAAGTAGTCTAAGATGGTCTTGATCTCCTCAGGTCCATTCTATTGATATCTCTCGAAGGAAAAGGATGTGTTAGTCGTAGATTGCTATCGTGGAAGAACGAAAGGATTTTTTAGGATGACTGTTGTTTTAAGTGTCTATGTAAGGGTTGTATGCCTACCAGGTAGATGGGAGGTTTATGTGACACGTCCTTTGGCTGTATATTCAATCATCATCAGCAGCATATCCGGATCTGACAACAGCTTCAGTCACACTGTCAATGAGTCGATCCATATTATGTCAAATACGCGAAGTCATGAAATCTAGTTGAAAATATTCATTTTCATTTGGGATCGACAACGACATGTCATATCTTTGCATAACGTCATGGTGACCTCCATACAATTTCTAACGGGATGAAAGTAGCAACGACTGAACATATCCCTGACCCTACAGCTTTTTGTCAGTGTTATTGCTAAGATTTCAGGCGTCCATATAAGTCAATGTAAAACATAAGATCTAAGAAAGATCTTTAGTCTCTTTAATTTCAAGTTTATTGGATAGATCTGACGTAAAATATATTCCTTATTTTTTTTATTCTTGAGAAAATTACATCTCCTATATAGCGGAAGCTGAAATAAAAGGACTTGGGTTATAGTGTAAAACTTAATTCATAAGAATAAAGGAAAATATCAACTGAAAGCACAGTTACTTCCCATATTGTCTGTTGAATAAAAGTGGCATTCCAAGTAGGCAATAATATTGTCCATCTAAACTGAGATTGATAATATACTTGAATGAAGGGCAAGTTACAAGTTCAAAGAAAACAAGAAGCATTGCTAATTCTTTTTTTATTGATGAATGAACATTTGTTTGCAAGATACTATATGCAAAGCTTGGCTTTGTACCATCATTCCTATGATGAAGGGGTGCATTCCACACAATGTTAAATTTATACAAAACTGTATTCATCCAAGTACCACTAAAGATTCTAGACAATGGGGAATGTATCTTAAAGCAAGTACCAATAGGGATAGAATGTAGGAAGCGCATTTGAGTTTATTGAATTTGTTCTGTTTAATTTGTAGCTTTTCATTTTTAAAAACGTCCGCCCGTTACCTTCACGAATTTACGTAGATTATAATCATTCTGATCTTCTCTTTAATAATACAAAAAATACCAATGTTGCATAAAAAACAGTAAATTTCGTTATGCTGTACATAATTCGATCTTGATCTGTTCTTCACAATTGGAGTACCATCAATATTCTTTTCCACAAGCTCGAGCACAGCGTTTCTCCTTAGCACTGAGTACTTGCTGATGCAATGGCTCTTTGCGTGTTACTAGTAACCTTTTTCTAGATGTGATTCCAGTTGGCTTTCTCCTCATTCGAATTCTCTTTTCCCCCTTTTCATTTCTCTGTTTCCTCTCAGAACCCTCATCCTCAGCTGTTTTTTTACCAACCATGAAGAGAGCGAAGCGAACATGGTTGGTACTTGTAAACACTTTTCAAAGCCACGAAAAATATGAACAAATTGATACAACTATCGTGCCGAAGGCACGACCACTACCAAAATACAAACCGTCAAAATTTAGTATTGACAATGCATGGACGAGTAAACTGACCTGCGCAAACATCACCTTGGAAATTCCCCCTCCAACCAAACATCATACGTCACGATGTAACAACTACTCGGCAGACGTCACGCTAATCCAATCAAATCATACAAAATGCAGATGCTTCATCAAATGAAGTTGATATCAGTGACAATATATAAAATTTATTTAATAATAAAGGACAAATAATGCATTACGAGTTGATGGCAATATACATGATAAAAGAGGCTGATCTTGGGTTAGGAGGGGGCTGGTGGCCCGTCCCCCTTTCGGTTGGGAAAAATATTTAAAATTCCTAGGGGTTCCAGAAAATTGGGTTCCGGGTGCCCTCTTAATGAAACAAGAGGCTCTCAAGAGCCTGTATCGCTCACCTTGACCATGGCTGACATAGATAAAAGGAAGAACAAAACATAAAATTTAGCAGAATACCTTTTTTCTCTAAAATTACAGTATTCTTATTTGGTTTCCATGGCAACTGAAAGATCAAACATCCATTACAACCCATAACAGAACATCATTCAAAAAAAATTTGGGCAGGGGTTCCCCTTATAATCAAAGTAATACATATTGCTGAAATTAAAACATTTAGACCACATTTCAAATAAAAATTCAAAAATTTGGACAGAGATTTCCCTTAAAATCAATAGGGCCAATGTAAAAACTCTGTTCCAGATTGTGGCCATCTTGGATGAGTTACGAACCTACCAGATACATTTTTGGATTGGATCACCTAAGAACAATTGTGGCTTAGTTTGGTTATAATTGGAACTAGTAGTTTCTGAGAAGAAGATCTTTGAATGTATTTTCTAAAGGGTCCAATGTTAAAACTATGTTTCCGCTGGAGGCCATCTTGGATATAGCGCGAACCCCAAAAACTCTATTTTTGTAAGGGACCACCAAAGGACTATTGTGGCCAAGATTGGTGCCAATTGGCAAAGCAGTTGCAGAGAAGAAGATCTTTGAATGTGTTTTCCCATAGGGTCCAATGTTAAAACTATGTTTCCCGCTGGCGGCCATCTTGGATATTGCGCGGACCTGAAAAACACCTTTTTTGTAAGGGACCACCAAAGGACTATTGTGGCCAAGTGTGGTGCCAATTGGCTTAGTAGTTGCAGAGAAGATCTTTGAATGTGTTTTTCCATAGGGTCCAATGTTAAAACTATGTTTCCGGCTGGCGGCCATCTTTGATATTGCGCAGACCTGAAAAACACCTGTTTTGTAAGGGACCACCAAAGGACTATTGTGGCCAAGTTTGGTGCCAATTGGCTAGTAGTTGCAGAGAAGAAGATCTTTGAATGTGTTTTCCCATAGGGTCCAATGTTAAAACTATGTTTCTCGCTGGCGGCCATCTTGGATATTGCGCGGACCTGAAAAACACCTTTTTTGTAAGGGACCACCAAAGGACTATTGTGGCCAAGT
>MJUU01055549.1:0-29665 GCA_002080025.1 Modiolus philippinarum | reverse complement strand
AATCAGAAGAAACGTAGAATAACAACATGTCACCCCGACAAAGTCTGGGGTGACATAATAATCAGAAGAAACGTAGAATAACAACATGTCACCCCGACAAAGTCTGGGGTGACATAATAATCAGAAGAAACGTAGAATAACAACATGTCACCCCGACAAAGTCTGGGGTGACATAGTAAAGGGTTATTGAATGAGTATTGGGGAGTATTGTCCTGATTACAATTTTATATTGCAAACTTACACTTTTGATGTTAAATTTCAAAACTGCTTTCATAAATGCTGGAAGACTTGTCAGAAGAGTATAATTAACCCAGTTGTTACAAACATGTGCAATGATACAGGCTAAGACGACTGGTGATTTTGCCATTTCCAACCAAGGAACTTTTGATGTCTGTGAATGGAGATGATTCGTCAATGAAGGATATCAAACACAAAATCTGGTATATGTAAAAAGTAGTTCATTCAACTCCGGCAAAGTATATTGATTAATAGGTGTAACAACAAAATTGTTAAGAGTCATAGTTCATGAGGCAAAAAAAGCAGTTGGAAACCACCGGAGAAATTGTCGATCGCAATACTTCTGACTTAGTACAGGCATTTCAAAAGAATTGGTGGGTTAAAAAGGTTTTATGGCGCGCCAAATGCCCCCCTCTCCTAAATATTAGGCTTTTACTAACTGTTCATAACTGATTTTTTTTTCTTGGTATAAACTATTAAGTTGACAGTAACTTCTAATCTAATTCGTCCATTTCTCTGTACTAAAAATGAAGAACTCAGATAAACCTTATTGTAGTAGGAAAGTACAAAATATATAAAAAAATATATATACATTTTGTTAGAAACCACAATGAGTCAAGCAAGACGTACACTTAGAATGGCATTATCAAGATGTTAGAATTTATGATCGACAAAATATTTGGAATTACAATGAGAACTGTGTGCAGCTTTTAGCCGAGCCTTTTCTTTACACAAATGGATTTGACATTACCAATTGACACACTGACAGTTTATTGGGTGTTGACAAAGGAGCAAGACATGCTTACTCTTGCAACGCATTTGAAGTCACTTTCGGTTTATATAGATTTCAAACTGTGCTTGCCTTAGTTTTGGGTGTTGTTTTTATTTTGTTGTTTTTGATGCTGTCTTGTGTTTTTGATCGTCAGTATTCTCTTTTTTTTTCTTGTCTCTTGACTTTCATGTTAAAGCGTATCTTTCTTTCCTCTGGTATTCTTTTTTTGGGGGTTGATCGTTTACATTCAAAACGTTTCATATTTTATGATTATCTAACGCTTCACATACTCTCTTTGTCGTATCATATTCTATGCTGCTAGTAATGTACTCTTTTTCTGCATCGCTAATCCATGGGTGACTAGTGGGGGTGTCCCGTATAAGTATAAACCACAATATTACCCATACTCCGCATAAAGCACCTGTATAAACGAATTAGCAACTTCAAAATTTAATCAAAACAGCAATTTGGAATGTATAAACTTCTAGATAACTATTTTCACCAAAAGTCATTTCCAATTTTTAGAAGATATAAATACCAATATCTAATAAGAGTTCTCTTAGCCATCTATATTGCAGATGATAGGAACTCTGTAATTGTGGGGCGGAAACAATCGTCTCAGATACCAGTAAGACAGTATCCTTAGTATGTATATTCTATATAAATTCTTTATTTGATAATTTACTATTTTTTCACTCTTGTCACAAAAAGACTATTTACCGGTCAATAGTTTCAATGGCTATTGACTGGTGATGAACTATTTACTGGTCATTAAATAGGACACTGAATTATTTACTGGTCATTAAATAGGTCATTAAATAGGACGATGAATTATTCACATCAATATGTTTGATATTCGATTTCTTAAATAAAACACCTATTTACTGGCTATTCGATCAAAAGCAAGTTTATGGTTTCGCGTCGGGAAATAGTTGTGTCTCGGAGAAACCATAAACTAGTTATTATCCTCATAGCCAGTACATAGATGTATACAAACCACCCTAAGCCCAACAATGTTCATTAATTAGTGTTTCCCTCTCAAGGTATTGGGGTATTGTTTTTTTTTCGTATAATAATAGATTTGTTTCCGGAGTGAACACGACTAAAAAGTCCAGTATTGAAAGAAGGAAGAAAGCTGTATCTGATTGTAGCTTATCTTTGTTTAAGCAGAACTTTTGCTTAAAGACATCATTGTTATGGGCGAGTTCCATATAGCTTTGAGTTGTTACTACTCCCCTTTGGGTCGTTGTCTCTTTGACACATTCCCTGTTTCCCTTCTTTTTTCTAACTATTATATGTTGACAAAGTAAGGTAAGATTTTACGATATGAGTAAAGTCTTCCTTACATAATAATGAATAACTAAAATGATTATTAAAGTTTAAAAAGTAATAAAATATTTATGCCTTCTTAGGGCCGAAATTCTTTTCAGATTGTACTTCTTATCATCTATAAATATTAGATAGTTAATGAATGGCTTACCAGTGATGTAAAAAATTGATCCCCATCCGTTATCAAAACCATATTCACATAGAAAACCTGATGATGCAAACGTTCCTACATTGCCAAACATGGTTCCTGAAGCAGAGTTAAGAGATTTTCATTGATTTGTGATAGATTGTAACACCAAACATTGCGGACATAGACATCTTTCATCTTGTTTGATGAAACTTAGATGTAACGGTAGCAACAATATAGAAATGTACATTAATAGGTCAAGCTATCTTCTTTTTCAATGTTTTGATAAAGGAGTTGTAGTTGAAACATGCATGCGCAAACAACGCCAATAGAACAGCATAAGGACATAACTAATCGATATCAAACATATAATCAAAGGGATTTAAATGGATGCCTAAATGACCTTATGACAGAGCTAAGAACTCCGGAGATTCAATAACTTCGTTACGCTGGTATTTAAAGATTGCAAGTTTTTTCTAAAATAAAATCGGTTTTTCAAAGTACTAAATATTGGTTTGTGAATACCCTCTTGAACTAACAGTCCAACAGAAGAGGTATACTGAATACCGAAGTTACTACAATAAAGTTATTTGAATTTGAATTCGAATAATGTTTTTCCTGCAGTTAGTCATTTTGACACCTTACTTTTGTCGCTTCGGTGCTGATTAAATAAAAAGCATTAACCGAAAGATCTACTGATTAAATAAAAAGCATTAACCGAAAGATCTACAAAAACTGATATGGAACAATAACTACTAGGAACAAAATGGGAAGCCAAAATCAGTTAATGGCAGAGCTTTACACGTGGAGATACTACAAAATTTGAAAAATTTAGATATTGCCGGTTTCAAAAATCGTTTTTCGAGCAAACACCGAAGATCTGACGGGTTTCTGCAAATGATCATTTCGAAAACATGCCTCAATCATCAACCGAATAGTTAGGTTAAGTATTTAACATATGCATCATTTTTTTTATCCTTTTGTTTCAATTGACCGTCATACACGATAAAGATAACCTTTCAATTAAGATAAAGCTGTGTTACATTGTACTGGAAACTTCACTCGAAAGTATATATGAATTAATGTGTGTGTGTGTGTGTCTTCTTTTTGACTAGAATGTTTTGAGTACTTATTACCTGCTGGATAATAATTGCAAAGGTAGAGGGGAGCATTTATTAAATATGCTTTGCTGTGAAATGCGTTAAAGATGTCAAAACATCAGTCAAAAGTTATTAATTGTCCACATTACTGAGTGAAAATCAAATTTTCTGTTTTACCGCAATATCAAGATATTAATTATTATCACGTGACAAAGTAGCAATATAATTCTGGTGTTTCGTATCAGATCTTTATCTCCAAATGACGCATGGAAATGTCAGTTGGAAAAACAGTGCCAAATTCAAAGAGAGTTACTTGTGATTTCTACCTCTCTTAACAGCTTCCTGGATCTTTGAATCATACCTTTGTATGAGTACTTGTACCTTTAATGGGTACTTCTTTCTGGCTACTTTTGGATTATGGCTTTCCATATTATTTGACTTTAATGCCGCTGATGAGAGGCTACTCCTTGAAAAACGTGTACAGCATAACGAAATTTACTGTGTATTATGCAACTCTTTTGCTCGTGGACTAGAGGTCATCTAGGGTATCCACCAGCCCAATATTCAGATTTGTCTGACATGAAAAATATGCCTTGCGTTTTATAGAAATCTACTGTTTTTATCAAATTCAAACCCTTTAAAATTATTTAGGCTTCATTCCGTGTAATGGACTCGGTGGATATCCTTGGATTTGGCCTCCTATTTTCATATTTTTGGTAATGAGTAATTTTTTTTTTATCATGGCTTTTCATTTAATTTAATTTTAATGCTGCTGATGAAAGGTTATTCCTTGAAACGCGTATACAGCATAACGAAATTTACTGTGTATTATGCATCTTCGGTATTTTTGTATTTTGTACAACTCATATAAACAGGCTTTTCAATCGGAACGGTTTGTTCATAAAGACAATTGACAGCTCTAAGTATTTGTATGCTGTATCAAATTTCAGTTTTCTTTACGTCTTTCATAACTTACCTAAATATGACAGAGTGACCAATTTGCTGCGTTCCAATGGAGGAGCCCAACGTCCCCACATAGATTGCATTGAGGGAAAGGATACAGCCTGAAGTCATAATACATTTGAATTCACTTGAAAATTTAGATATCAACGACATCTTACACAGCTAAACAACAAAAGACAAATGTTGTATCATTACTCAGCAACAGTTTTTTTTTCCCTTCACAGTCTGACATTTGAATAATTAGAATCGAAAACTGTGAATCAATATTGCAAAAAATTGCTAAATGGCTAAATGGTTTCACTCTGCAATCCTTATGTCTGCAATACATGTACGGCGTCACGCGGGATTTACACTATATGGAGCCTTTTTTTTGTCGCAGTCGTTCAAAAACACATCATCGGTATGAAACTACATTTAAACATTTTGATGATTTCGTTTTAGATCTAATTGTAAATTCCTCTTGTAAACGAGCAGAGTATAAAGAGTTGAAATTCGTTCATTAGTTTTCTTTTTCGATATCTATTCAAATATTTGCAGTTTTTCAAGTTATTCTTCGATAATTCAAATGAACATTGTGTAACACGCCAACTGGAATTCAAGGATGCCATAAATATACAAATGGTAGATACATACCTAGATTGATACCTAAATATAACTTCACATGTTTACTTTCCGACACTTGAGTTAGTAGTGGGTTTTGTAATCAGGCGAGGAAGTAGTTCACAAAAATTGTCTCCCCTGTAAATTTGTTTACCTGCCATCTCCTCAAATCAACAAGATGTGTGATGACACAGCCACAGTAAAAAAAAAATCAAATTTCTAAGATTTGCGGTATTTCTTTTACATTTCACGTACTATGTATCTTATGCTGCAACAATCGCTGTACGGAACAGATATATGAGAAATATGTAAATGACGTTGATTAATTCATAAAACATTGTTTTAAAACCAACTCTGATCTGATGGTCAAAATTATGATAATAAAAAAAATCTAGCCACCCTCAGGGGGCATGGGCGGAAACAAAATTTAGGAGTATTATTAAATATATAATTATGCATCGTATAAACCATATGAAATTGATTTCTGCATATTACCTTTTCAGGATCCACTTTTTTCAAGTTTTTAAGTAGGGAGAAAATGGACTTTTCATAATGATTGTATTTTTAGCTCGCGAGTGATTTGTACTCACTGTGAAATAAATATATGGGGCAAACAAAGGGGAATGAATTACTTTTAAGTATTTTCACTTCGTTAAATTTCATGATTTTCGGACACATGTTAATTAGTATTTGATGTGTAATATAAGGGTGGTTACTATTTGGTATTCTTTTATAGATTTTTGTAAACACTTTCCTATTTATACAAAGTTGATTCCCAAAAGAAACCTCAGAAAGAATGCAAAGGAGATAAAAATTCTATCGTGTTTGAACTTTTATTCCGGAGAAAAGCTACAAAGGGTGGATATAAAAATTTGCACATGGATTAACAGGGATATTGGCAATCTTTATACAAATTTTGGTTAAAATCTAAAGATGGCCTTTTTGGGGGATCCACTTTGAAAGACAGACACTAACTTGATCTTTTATGCCAATATTTACATTGTATATGCATCTATGCGTTCACCTGCGGCAATCTACGTTGTTTTCATATAAATTCAAAGTAAAGGAATGAAAAATATAAGTACTTTTTAATTGGAAATAACTTTAACAATTATGCATCTATGGTAAACAATCCAAAAAGTAACATTTCTACCTCATTTAAACGAGAGCTCAATTTCTATTGTTCTATTTCAACCACTTCCCTGCCTGTATTGTGAAGTTCTCATTTCTGGGTTGTGATATCTTTTTCATCATTGATCGTCTTTTAGTATGATGTTATAATGTGTCGTTTGAATTACTGTACAGGGCAAAGACACTATGAAAATAAAAGTATTTTCCGTAATTTCAGTTTTTCCATATTTAACATATATCGATTTGACAAATACCGAAGTTGCAGGCAATTTTAGTTCTACAGTTGGTCATTTCTACAAATTATGGCATATAAGTGAAGATATAAATCGAAAAAAGGTGAAAGAACTGATATAATCTCGCAAAAAACCATTGCAATGTCACATTTATGAATATATACTACTGTGTCAATGCATTTCAGTATTTTGAATGTTCATGTTTACTTACTGTTGCAAGACCTAATATAACACGAAGTACATATACAAGGATGACTGAGTTTCGAGCACATACAGGAGTCAAGAGTGTACAGATACTAGCTATTGCCATGGCGGTTCCAAAAACACGTCTGCCACCAAACCTGTCCGCTAGCCATCCACCAGGTATTTGTGTTACGATGTATCCATAGAAGAAAGAGGCTAGTAATGTAGATTTTATTTCTTTGTCCCATTCAAATTCAGCATGCTAAAAAACAGAAATGTTACGATTTGAGTTCAAAGTTTGATAAACAACAAATAATCTTGACAATAGATCTTTCCCTTAAAAAGCTTAATGTTGTTTCCTCTACCAGATTTGATATGTTCAACACGGTGGGTGTCTAATAAGAACTAGGAGATGCTAACTCTACCGGTTCACCTGATCTCTACCATGGTTTTTATTGGGTCCATGTCATCTTTGTATGTGCGTGTGTCTTCATGTTTCGTATCTGTACTCACACATCGGCAAACGAATACCGAAGCAAAAATGATGAAAGAGGTTATTCCAAAATCAAAATCCAAAATCACGGCAATTTATATCCAACACGAATTGAGACAGCATGACATGTTATGTCTTTGTTTCTTTGTTTTTCAGATGTTGCCATTGCCCTTTGATTATTCGTTTTAGACTTATGGTTCGGTAACTTTACTGTATTGTAAAAGTAACGCAAGTAAAGCGTTGTATTATGGACATTTTGTCCAAAAAAAGGCCAATATTAGAATTTTAAAAATGTAAAAATTAAAGAATATATGGGCTGAAAAAACGGCAGTAGTATATCGAAGAAACAAAGCACAAAACTACTGCACAAATCAAAGTCCAGAGACAAGGCAAAAACGGGAACACCAGAACACTCGAGACACAACAACCCCGCAAAACACCCAAAACACCACAAATCCCACACTCAAGACTAAAGCACTTAAAGCGTGAAGTCGAAAAAACAAAGTGACAAACTTTTCAAGCTTGAGTGCTTTTGCACCGGAGAATAAAAGGATAGACAGTGATAAAAAGCAAAAGCCAACACCAAAGTACGCCTAAACCATATCATTTATCAAACCAAAACTGGCAAAAATGAATATAATGATTTTATCAAAGTCTTTCAGCAAATTATTTTTAGGTTCGAGAGAAGAAAATTAATACATGTTTTCCGGAAGATTCCAAGGTAAATATATGGTTGTGGCCATTTTGCAGTCTAATCAAGTTACGTCGCTTTAGAAATTTAAGAAGAGATGGTTAAAATTTTTGCCTGTTGGTTCCACTTTAAGTGTATTCTTCGCTTGCAGTCATGTTTTAACGTCAATGCAAAACGAGCATATTTTGTAAACGACTCACAAAACATTTTTGCAGAAAATGTAGTTCTCACTTGATATAATAGTTCTAATAAATATGTCATGGGTCTAATGTTAAACCAAGCCATATGTTATTTCCTATTTTGAGCTTGGTTTTGAACAAATAAAAAATATTGTGAAACATTCCAATTCAGAATGGTTCAGTGTACTTAGAAGCTAACTTAAATAGTTTCAAAGTATATACATAAAATATGTTTTTCCACTATACCAAAGCAAATTTATTTCCATTTGCTAAAGCGGACTCTTAGCAGACTATCAAAATGTAAAAAATAATCAAAAGGACGACGGGCGTGGATCGAAATATCCTCATCTATCATTATGATTCTTTGATAATTTTAAAGTTCTTTTTTGATTTTTGAAATTCAAAGATACCGAAGTTGCATAAAAAATAGTTAATTTCGTTATGCTGTACACGTGTTTCAAGGGGTAACCTTTCATCAGCAGTATTAAAATCCAATAAAATAGAAAGCCATAATCCAAAAGTATTTCAAAAGAACTACTCATTTCCAAATCCAGTACAAAGGACATCTACCGACTGCCATACACGGAATGAAGCCTATTTTTTTTAAATGGTTAGAATTTTAATAAAAACTGTAAATTTCTATATAACACGCGTTATATAATTTTCATGTAAGACAAGTCTGACCATTTGGCTGGTAAATACCCTTGGGGGCCTCTGGTCTTGCAGCAGTGCCATCGGGCCAATGGTTCAAAATACAAAAAAAATACCGACGTTGCATAAAAAAACAGTAAATTTCGTTACGCTGTACATATGTTTCGAGGAGTAACCTCCTATCAGCAGCATTAAAATCCAATAAAATTGGAAGCCATAATCCAATAGTAGTCCAAAAGAAGTACTCATTTCCAAAAATTTCGAAAAAGGAAGCCAAATCCAGTTCAAAGGACGTCTTCTACCGAGTACCATACACGGAATGAAGCCTCAGTATTTTTAAATGGTTGGAATTTTGATAAAAATGTATTATTAATTCAAACGATGTATAAACTCAAAATTAGTTTATGACAAAAAAGATCATTGATTACAATACCTCATTGAATATCTGTCTGCTTTCCGCTGTCCCTGAACAAACACCCGTGTCATTGTTAGCGTCAGTGTCACTTGAAGTATTGGCTGTCTTTACCATGCATACGATGGCTACACTCAAGTTGACCCGCACGGCGTACACCATTACAAAGCCCAGAAATCCAATGTAAGCCATAATCCATCTCTGAGAGCAACAACATGGAACATCTACAATGGCAGTTAAAGGGCAAAGTAGGAACATCTACAATGGCAGTTAAAGGGCAAAGTAGGAACATCTACAATGGCAGTTAAAGGGCAAAGTAGGAACAACTACAATTACACTTAAAGGGCAAAGTAGGAACAACTACAATTACACTTAAAGGGCAAAATAGGAACAACTACAATTACACTTAAAGGGCAAAGTAGGAACAACTACAATTACACTTAAAGGGCAAAGTAGGAATAATTACAATTACACTTAAAGGGCAAAGTAGGAACAATTACACTTAAAGGGCACAGTAGGAACAACTACAATTACACTTAAAGGGCAAAATAGGAACAACTACAATTACACTTAACAATTAGACTTAAAGAGCAAAATAGGAACAGCTAAAGTAACACGTAAAGGGCAAATCAGGAACAACGGTGTACTTTACACAATTTAGTGAAGAAAATAATACAACTACGCAATCAAATAAGAACATCTACAAGAAAACGAAAAACTAAACTCATTGGTATAAAAAAAAATTCGGTGTCAGGTCCATGTTTATGTGTTTTAATTGGCAAGTCTAATGAATTAGGGATGGCAACGGCGGGATTTGAGCGAAATAGGAACATATATAATAATGCATAGTCGTCAAAAAGAGAACATAAAACATTACATTTAATTGACAAAAAGTGATGTCTATATAAATTTTAATTAATGGTACTCCATAAAACAAGTCCTTCCGGACAATTTTGGCACGTTTAAAGCTTCTGTTTGTGTTGTCAAGACTATCTCGGAAAGGTGTTGTGCGGTTGCAATAGCGAACATCCATCTATTTGCAGTTTACTTCACTTCTCAATTCAAATAAAGTTTCCAAAAACATTAATTGTAAGGGCTGATAATCTGAAAGGTCTAGGGAATGATCTGAAATGTCTATAAGAAACACCAAAACTAGCACAGCACAAAACATGTGAAAATGAAAGGAAATGAGGTAAATGTCAAAAAGACACATCCCATCTCCAGGTAAAAACGGCACAAAACAAAGCATCTAGGTGTCACCGTACGGTCTTCAACACAGTAAGGAACATCACACCATATAGCAAGCTCGAAACGGCCCCAAAAAGGTGAAAAAAGAATAAATCAATGGAAAGAAACGACGTCTAATAACCCGAATTAGTGAGCACATTACATCATAAAGCAAGCTCTAAATGGCTCCAAAAGGGTGAAAAAAGAATAAATCAATGGAAAGAAACCACATGCAACAACTCGAATATCAAGAAGCTAAAATTTGGTAAGAAAACAAAGACAAGCCAATAACCAACATATTCCTGACTTGGGACATGCAATATCATCAAAAGATTTCGAACCCAGTCTTCGGAAAAGGGGCGGTTCCTATGGATTCAAAAAGAAAGCGAGTTCTATGCTATTATGGCCATTTTTGTTAATTTGTCAGTTAAATTTTGAAATTTTGGAATTCTAAAAAAATGAATAATAGTGGAAAGTCAACGCCCATTGGTGGAAAAATTGCGGTCACATTAAATAAATCTTTGAAAATGGAGCAAGGGGGCATATCGATTCAAAATTTAAAAAGTGTATCTTGTTTATGGGGATATGGTCTGTTATGCATGTACATGCGAAATCCGCTGCGATTTCCAAATTTTCGAAAAATATCTTTGTATCCCCGTTTCTGTATTGGTACCCTGTTTTTTTTAGAACATGTGATAGTTGCATAAAATAAACGGATTTTTTATAACAAAGTTTTACCTTTATATTTTTCCTCTTTCTCCATTTCAATTTTTTTATCCATCTTGTTGTTACAATCACGTTACATTTGTATATTAGATAACGTTAAGATGAAAAGATGGAAACGGAAAAATGAAACACATGTAAATATTTATCTTCATAAGTACGTCGTGTAACCACTGTATATAAAGCATTCAAATCTGGAATCATAGAAAGAGTAGTCCGAAGTTACTACAACAATAGGTGGAAGCGAAATGGATGTACAAAGAGTCTCAAAACAAATATTTGGTATTTAACTCAATCCTTATAATTTCCTGTGTGTATAAAAACTACAAATTTACTAAAAAAACAAAATCATCGGCGTGTATCAATCAAATATATGTTATACGACATTCTCATTTGTCATTTCCTCTCGTACACAAAACTGTGTAAATTTGATCAATTGTGCTTTTTAAGTTTTTCCTTATTCAGCTTATTTAATACAAAGCAATGAGACGAGAGAATATGCATATATGTAAAAACTGGAAGAATGACTTGATATTTTACGGTTGTGGTCTTGCATATAATGCTTAATTTTTGATGAAGATAATAACTAGTGGATTAGAATAGATACTCACAAGGTAATATATAAAGTTCAGCATACGAAATTCTTCTTAAATAAAGAATGAGTGGTCCTTTCCATCATGTACAGTTGTGAAAATGACCAGGTTGCTATAGAGAAAAGGGACTAGTCATTCCTATCACCTTAAGTGGCGAGAAATGACCAGGTTGGGACAGAAGAGAAATACCTTTTACTTTCATTCTGGTATGCAAAACTACGTCCTATCCTTGAATTACATTTACTTGCAGCCTACGTTGCAGTAAAGATGACAATTTAAGATCAGTTACTGATTCACATTCACTTTAAATCAGTAATAAAAATGCATTTTTAGGAGCTACTGATCAGATTTAGATTGACTTGTCTAATACCTACTAAATGTAATTAATCAATTTATTGTGTATTAACTAGATTCTCCCAGAAAAAGGTATGGCCACTCCAATGTGAATTTATTTCACTCAGCATACCATTTTTTGCAAATACATCAAATCTTCTCCAAAACTATTCGAACAGGTCATTTATTATAGACACTATCACAAATAAATAAATTCAAATGCATTTTAATACTTTTTGGTAAAAGATTCAGTCACCGAATTTGCCACTTGACAGCAATTTTGAGAGATTTTCACAATTTTTTGTTAAAATTCGTTGCATGGCACCACCATTAAACTAACTGCCATTTAGAAGGGCAAATGTTTATACACTCTCAACAAAAAATTGGTTTTAGTTCTCGGTGTCCTTGGGATAGTTGCTCCTTCCCAAACACTGTAAAATGGCTCAAATTGACACAAAATGCTATTTACAGCCATATTCGACTGCCAAATATGTCAGAAAAAATACAAGTGTGGCATATATCAATTTTATTCCTGGGAAGTACACATACCAGAGACATCCTCGCCCAGAAAATTTGAGCATATTTTGAAATGGCCTACTATAAGAAACAAATTCATGCCTAAATGGCCATACTCTTCTGTATACTTAGTACTTTATCTGGGTACAGTCGTTGCACAACTTGAAGCAAAAGACCATCAAAAAGACAACAAAGGCAAAACTAAATTTTAAAGTTTTTTGAAGCAATTTCGGTATTTTTTGTATATAACGTCATAGACACAGGCGGGATGACAGATAGACCATAAAACAGAGCACTGTTTAGTTCAGCAACAAAGAGGAATCAACTCGCCAAACAAGTAGTCAAACAACTTCAAACTATTAGTCCTTGACTGTGCTGAACATTTTAAAATGAACGACTAATTCATTAAATGTTTTATTTAAAATGCATGACAAAAAATACAAAACTGTGTACAAAATGGTTATCAAGTTCAGCTGACCAAAAGAGACAAGTTTAACTTTGTTAACGTGGAATACTGTTAATGAATGACATGTGAAAATTGTGTGAATTTTATCCTTAATCCGTTCTTTTTTATGGAAAAAATGTGTGAAATTACAAATATGATGAATAATGGACAAAAGCACCTGCAAAAGTATCTCAAATAATTTTAGGATACTGTAAGTATCATATTTTAATTCCTTGTTATGCTGCTATTGTTTTGCAATGAAAGCTAAGCCCATATCACAGATAATTTTCAGATAAAAAATAACTAAGCATATAATTGTTTAATATTTTATGAAACAACACACTTATTACAACACTTTATACAACTTATCAAATCTTAACCAAACGGTCGAACTTTTATTTTTTGGTCTTCAGTTCATTTCTTGTAATATCCCCTTCACATACACGATCGCGAATCCTTACGAATGATCGATTCGAAGTCGTTCGCATGCATCCGTATCTAACTCTCCGACATTCGTAGATAACTCGTAAACATTCGCAGATATTCGTGTCGATTCGTGTAAGGACATAAAATTTTTTGACATGTCGCAACTCATCGTAAAGTAATTGCAATTCACTCATAAATATGTTTTCTTCGCAGTTTTACGAATCTTGTAAATTTTGAAGATTCGTAAGGATTCGTAAGGAATATTCGTGTATCTGAAGGTAGCATAACGAAAAAAAACAAGAATTTCCTGTCGTATTATTTACTGAAATATTTTATAAGGTTCAGGCACTGAAGCTTTCTAAGCATTTTTTTTTTCGTTTTGGCAATATTGTTTATCGGCAGGTAATTGGAATTCCAATGGGTACTGATTGTTCATCTCTCATTTCAGGGCTTTTTCTTTTCTCTTAAGAACGNTTCACATACACGATCGCGAATCCGCATGCATCCGTATCTAACTCTCCGACATTCGTAGATAACTCGTAAACATTCGCAGATATTCGTGTCGATTCGTGTAAGGACATAAAATTTTTTGACATGTCAAAAATTTTTACACGAGTGTCTACGAATCTTTATCGATTATTTCATCCGTAAAGTGCTTGCTAACCCTAACCATAACCCTAACCTAAACTAATCTTAACAATTCGTACATGTAAGTCATCGTTAACCGATCGCAATACACCGTAAAGCATTCGCAATAAATTGTGGACAATATGGTTCCTTAAATGTCTTACGATTTATTTACGAATAATTGCGAGAAGTTTACGGTAGTTACGATTGGTTTACGGATAAACAAGCAATGACGCGATTATATTACAAATTTATACGAATATCTTGAGAGTGCTTTCCAAATATTTGCGAGTATTTTACGATTTTTAACGATGTGGTAATAAGATTGGGTCGGCATTCCAATCGAAGATGTATCCCCCCTCTAAATGTTGGATGGAAAAGTTATGATTATGTCAATTTTCTCTTTTTTTCTCCCTGTGGCTGTGGAAAAAAATCGAGGAATATTTTGTAAAATATAAAGTTTATAATGTTGCAGGACATTACTCGTTTCCTAAATGTGTATTTTAAAATTAAACGAGATTATATAGTCTGAAATTTATACAAGTAAATGTTACCGAACGGAAAAATTGTTGCCGTTTGTGAAACAATCGTAACTAAATCTCAGATATTCGTTAAAAACTCGTTAAGTTATTGTAAATAATTCGTTATTTATCCGTAAAATCTGGGATTAAATCGCAATAATTCGTTTTGTGCTCGCAAGAATTCTCAGATAACTCGCATTCATTCGTATGCTGCTCGTATTTATTCGTAACAATTCGTAAATTTTTATCCTAACTGCATCGCTTTCGATCTTGGTAAATCGTTAAGTGGTCGTTCATACTCGCAACTCATCGTAAAGTAATTGCAATTCACTCATAAATATGTTTTCTTCGCAGGCATTCGTATTAGTTTTACGAATCTTGTAAATTTTGAAGATTCGTCAGGATTCGTAAGGAATATTCGTGTATCTGAAGGTAGCATAACGAAAAAAAAAAACAAGAATTTCCTGTCGTATTATTTACTGAAATATTTTATAAGGTTCAGGCAATGAAGCTTTCTAAGCATTTTTTTTTTCGTTTTGGCAATATTGTTTATCGGCAGGTAATTGGAATTCCAATGGGTACTGATTGTTCATCTCTCATTTCAGGGCTTTTTCTTTTCTCTTAAGAACGGTACTTTATGAAAGAATATTAGGGTAAAATCTATGACAGAGATAAACTTATTTCAAAATTCAACGATAACATTAGGTATCTTGACGATATTCTTACCATTGACAATCACAAGTTTTTTTTATCATTTGGGTCGATTCAATAAATGTGTCCCTACCTCATCTTCTTGACCAATCAAATGCAATGATGCTTTTACTGATTCGTTGATTGATTCTATATCAATAAGTGGCAGTTCCTTTGTGAAAAGATGACATAATGTTACGTTGTGTATGAATGTACACAATGTTTTGTATATGTCTGTCTACATTTAATGACATTGTGATTTCTTTAACATAGAAACTAACAAAAGATATACACGTCTTAAACTTCCGGTGGGGACAGATTTATTGAATCGGTTCTATGTCGACATGATTTATCTACAAAACTGAAACTTAATATGCTGATTTTTTCTCAATCACACTCTCAATACAAGGGTAATACATTCTTTAAGGTATCAATGGATAACATCTAAAACAAAAATGGTGATGAAAGCAAATAATGATTCATCAAATGATTTTGCAGATCATTTTTTACTATTTTAACCAATCTTTTGTGTCTAAAGGTTTTGAAATATCAAACAAAACATATAGTCCTTTACTATATGAACATTTTTTTCACTTTAAACACTCCTCTAACTACTTATTTTTTAAATATAAGACAAAATGCACAAAAATTGTAAACATATAATAACAGGGCAAGAATATTCTTCAGAATTAATTGTTTTACTTCAATCTTGAAAGAAAAACAAAGTATGCATAAGAGGAATATTTTTGTCAAAAAGACTCAGTTTAGCGGCGAGCACCCCTTGACTCATCTTTCAAAATTACGTATTGTCAACTTCTCTCCTTTCAAGATTGTGGTCATGGAGTCAGTAGTCTACATGTATTGGGTTTTATTCGTATGTTCTTTATACTACACGGAAGATAAAGGGAGGCTTGGGTACCCATAAGCCGGTTTAACTCTACCGTTGGCTTATGCTAGCGCCAGTGTCATATAGCCATTTTCCCCCAGGCGAGGCTTTCCGGGGGAAATTTTGGATCGAACTGATTCCCCCGGAAAAATAAGCACGATCCAGTTTTTCCTCCATGAATTTTAGAGGGGAAAAACTGGATCAGTCCAGATCTAGAGTTTCCCCTCATTGATCATATTATTCCCCCAGACGTCATCGATAGAATTTGCGACTTTTTTATCATGACATGCGATGCGATGGCATAAATAGTAATGAAAAGAAAGCTTTCATACATGTGAATGCTGTTTGCCAATTAAATTTGTTTGTATTCGGTCCCGTATTCATGGCCAGACATTGATGTACCGTTGTTCGTCATTTTGCAAAAATTCCACTCAAACCGGATGAGGTATGATCAATGCTTATTGTTGAAGGTACCATGATGACTTAAGATAGTGAAGAAGAATATAAGTGGAAATGTTGCTTGGAAATTTACTTTATCAATATTCTAACCCCTCAAAATACTGAGGCTTTTTTGTGTATTGTACTTGGTGGATGTCCTTTGTACTGCATTTCGCCTCCTTTTTTTTGTTGATGAGTACTTAATTACAAAATTAATTTGGGATTATGGCTATCCATATTATTTGATTCTGATGAAAGGTAACTCCTTGAAACATGTGAACACCATTTATACATTTACTCTTTATTATGCAACTTGAGCTTTTGAATTTCTGCAATGTATTTCTTGAGAATTTGTCTCATGTGCATTTACTCCATTTTCTTTTATTGTTTATTCGGTACTTGTGCTTTACTTGAAAAAAAAACCCTCAGGATTATCCGGCCATCACGTTTGTCTTGCTGTCCCTAAACACAAAAATATCCAAAGTGTCCCTAAATGAGCATGCAACGTCTAAATGATCAGAGTGTATGCATGTTTTATGTGCTTTTCTTTGCTTGGACCTTACAGGGGAAATTCTCAAAATTAAAGTTATTATTAATATCTATAAAGGCTAATTCCAATTTCAGAAGGAAACTATAATTATCAAACTCCTTTTTGTTGAATAAAAAATTCATACATGAAATATAAAAGTCGGTGTCATTTGTTAAATGCAGATGATTTTCGAAAAGAAATATATGCAAACGAATAGGATTTGCATCTTGCATTCATATCCAAATTCAAGGGGGAAATTTAAGCATGGGGAAAAATCTCCAATATGAACAAGCATCCCAGTTTTATCGGGGAAAATGGCTCTGATCAAGAATTCCCTATGGGGGAAATAGGATCGGTCCAATTTTTTCCCTCGGGGAAAAGATTGGCATGGGGGAAATGGCTATATAACACCGGTACCAAGTCCGGCTCTCCGAATCCAGTTCGTAGTTTACGTTTGTCTTGCTTGTGGTTCCCTGACAGATTGTGGCATGTGATTGTAGTTGTCAGCCATTGTAAATGTTTCCTGTTATCCCCGTTTTTACATTCACCTGTGTACAATATAGCGTTACGGATTTAGGGGTGGCGTAAGGGGCGTTAAAAGGGGGTTTCTGCGACATACAAATGGTTGATGATAAAAATATATGATTTTGAAATCTCATTTATTTTTTTCTCCTCCAAGGGTAAAGCTTTAGCTATCTTTTAATACTCGAATCGTGTCCTCAATCTTGTGCTTTTCCGCCTTTTAATAATAGTATATTTTTTATTGCTGTGTACACATTTAATACTGCCATAAAACATTCAACGTACAATAGCAAAATCTCATTTACTTGTAATAAGACATACATTGACCGTTTAATGAAAGAGATGTACAGCGTGTCTGAGGTTAAATAAGCTTATTGTCTTGTCTTGTATTTTCATCTCCCTGTACCAAGTTAGTTGTATAAAGTGGTGATAATTTTAATTAGCATACCAATAGAATTGAAATTAAAATTCCCATGTATAACTAACTTGGTGCACAGAGATAACCGACAGACGTTTCTCATTATATATTTTACGAAAGGATACGGAGTAAATGAACATGAGACCATAACACATATTGTAACTCCCAACAGCAATTAATTCTAATGAGCTGGATGGCTTTTTCTGAATCAGCAGCAAATGTCGATTATATTGGTCACGGCAATGTTTTGTCATAGATCTATATATAATGAATAAAAGGATATGGAGTAAATGCACATGAGACAAAGTCCATACAAAAAGATGGTAGAACCAACCAAAGAAACAACGCTTTTATTGTTGTTCTTCATCTTGAAGTTGCCATGAGGCCTTCAACAATGAACTTTGTTCATACTTCATAGTAAGTTCAAGACGGCCCCTTCCACCGGTTTAATCGGAATTCTTTGCTAAATATGGAATAACGCTACATCCTTGTCTTTGCTGGTCATGGATGCAGGATTGTCAATAAACATTAATCAAACTGGTAAAGTGCTCTTACAATCACTGTCATCGATTGCTTGTGTATCATAAATCTATGATGTATAATAGTTCGTTCTGAAAAATTGTTAGTTGTTAATATTAAGCATCATACAATAAAAAAAATTTTAGTCACGTTAGTAAACAATATGCAGTGGTTGTGTTTGCCAACGCGTGGCTCCATTTAAGTGAGAGGTACTTGTAATAGAAACAAATGTTAACATGATTTATGATTGAATCATGTCGTTAAAATTAATTTTTTATTCAAATTCGTACTTTAATGAAGATATATTATTAAAACCACGGAGGTAGCTACATGTCTATCCATAAATTTTCCATTTCTTTCCATTGACATTTCTATTGTCGGTAGCAAATTAATAAAGATATCTTAACGAAAGTCACCGTAAATTAAAAGGACTGAAACAACGACAGTAAAATACCGGAGGAACAGAGCACAAAGTCCAAAGACAAGGCAAAAACGAGAACACCAGAAGACGGGAGACCAAAAACACAACACACCAACAAAAAATAAGAACAATACAACACTCAAAACTAAAACACCAGCAGTGTGAACTAATAAAAACCCGGAAAGATAGCAGCTCTTGAACTCATAAAATCAGGGAAGATAGCAGGAACGGTAAGCTTGTCCTGTTCTAAATACAGCATCCCTCACACAGTCAGTGTGACAATCCAGATAGATCCCGGAATACGGAGCATCTTTTCTTTTTGCTTTGTTTTTGTAGTTAAAAAAAAAACAGAGTTGCACATGCCTTGACAGGGTAGGGCACCAGCCTAGTTCAATTAAAGATTGGTGTTGGTGCCTGGATTTAAAATAAAATGTATGCTCTGAAATATAAATTACTCCAATTATGTTGGAATAAAAGAGAGTAAAAGTAGTATTCTTGCTCGAAGACTGAAAAAAATATATATATAATTTAGCCAAAAGCTATAAGTTTTATCCGCTATTTGATGAAAAGATTTTCGGGTGTAGAAATGCTTCATTAAATGAAGATGTATTGTGGATTAATACAGCCGAAAACCAAAAGTCCCCTCCGGCTATCCCGAACAAAAAACCCCCAAAAAGTCAATTGATCCTCATTTTTTTTAAATGTCGAATGAAGGTATTCGCAGTGCCTCTGCATGAATATATTTGACTTTAATATACTAAGAAATGTAAGTGTTGTCAAATACATCGGCAAACGAATATGGAAGTAACAAGACAGATCAAGACAGAAAAAGGGAAAATTCGAATATAAAAATGTAAAAGCGCGACAGTTCATATGTTACATAAATGCAGACAAATTAATTAACATGGCAAAGACAAAACAACTGAAAATGGAGAAGGACCCTACAAAACTCAAACTATCTTTTCACAAAAAATTCAGATGTCATTAGGTGCTCTAGAAGGGTAATCATGCTAAGAAAGATTTCGATTTCATTTGCGAAAGAGAAACATTGTAACGAACTGTCAAATCATGGTGACGGCCGTTTACCTTTATAGTGGAGCAAGGAGATTCAAATAGACGTCTAGTTTAGAATTTGAATCAACCCACTTAACATCAGGCTATATTATACATCATTCGAAAGGTCATTTTGAAATAACACATTTATAAACCATTGCTAACAATTTTGACCACCTTTCTACAGAAGTTTGAATTGATAAGCGGGGTCAAAAAACATGACTTGCTAGCTGCATAAACATTTTACGGAATGAGCTTGATCTTTTGACCTTTGAAATTTACATAAAATCAACAACATACTATATATATATGTTTTAGTCAAATTATTGGTCATATATCTGAAAATTACGTCATAGTTGACCCTTAAATTGACTTAAAACTCTTACTATCGTAGTGGCATACATTTAAGTAGTCTCTTGTTGGTAAGGTGGAAAAAATTATACCGTCGGAGGCCTACCAACCACGACAAGGTCAAGTACAAGTTCACAGGTTTTTTTAGTTTAAGGCGTTAGTTTATTTTATATACTTCGGGGTAATTTTTAGTTCTTTATGCAATTTTTCGAATTCTATGTAAAAGTTTTTATCATATTTTTCTTTTACATTTTGATTTCATATGAACATAATTGATTACTCATTTAGATTTCATCTGCACTGATGAGACATAAGTTGTCGAAATGCGCATATGCAGAAAGTAAATTCACAGTAACTTCGGTATTTAGTTATTCATTAATAATGGAAAATGCATTTCAAAACTTTCTTTGGTGTTTTTATTTTTTATTTATCTTTTTTTTTTTTCAGGAGGAGGGGAGGTCATTCATGTTGACATCAGATTTTGATCATGGTTTTTACAAATTATAGTACCTTGACAAGGAAAAAGTTTTGTGAAACTGAAGTTTTGCTCATGACCGTGACGGGCATTTCTTTCTAGATAGCCGATGTTTTGTCTCTTAATGATCCAGAATTCAAGGAATATTTAAACCAGATCTGTACCAATGAACTTAAAATTAAGAGATTACTGAAACACCTACTTTGTACATTGTACCTAATTAGCTTTTTTGTTGTACATTGATGGAAGATGTACGTTTGAAATCTAAACTTTATGACATTCGTGATGATTTTAACTTCCGATTTTCAAAGCAGCAATATACCTACATCTCCAATGTATGTAGTGTACGTTTCACCGCTGATTCTTTACTGTCGAGCCCATATTATTCGGTTCAAATGCTGCTGACGGAAAGTTACTTCTTGAAACACGTGTACATCATAACGAAGTTCACTTTTTTTTGGAATACCCTAAGGGTATTTATTGGCCCAGTAGTCAAACTCGTCTGACATGAAAATTGTACCTTGTGTTTTATAGAAAAGCTAGGGTGCTTATAGTGTGGATTTTGTTCACTGCATAATTTAAATGCCTTTGTTTAAATTTATGCCCAAGACGTTATATTTAAGCGATCGATTGCGTCACATACTTACCTGTAGTATTTAAAGAACATTTAATAATTAGTCAAAAGTCGTAAATATACAATGTACATGCATGAAAACATATGGATTATATTAAGGTACTTAAGGAATACAAAATACAAAATAACAGTAATTTAGTAGTCAATTTCAATGCAGGTTTTAATGTTTTTGATATCAAATATCCTATTCTTGCTCATATAATCATAATTTTAAGATTAAGCAACAGTCGCGACGCTTCTAATAGTAAAAGTTGGTAGAAACTTAATCTTTTCTAGCATCAGCACGAAGTAAACAAAGATGACCAAAGATGAATAGGAAGTTTACAATTGCGATACAGGACTGCAGAAGGAAACAAGTTTGTATCTCATGTTTATTTCAGTTTTTAATACGGTGCAGAGATTAATCATTTGGACACATGAAAATTTAGATATCAATATTTACATGAAATAGTAACTTAAAAACATTTAGCAAAAAACAAAAAACAAAAAACAAAAAAAAGTTTAAGTTTGAACATGAAGCACCTCGAGAACCAAAATGAAAGTTATTTGTGCATACTTTGATTTTAAAGACTTGCATAAAAACCCTTTGTTTAAATTGGTTCTGTATGTCTTTCTTGGTGGATTCCCATCTTAAAGGTCGGAAAATTGCTTTAAATATGCAAAAAATGCATGTTCTTCCTTTTTCAAAGATTAAAAAAAAATAACTTTCTCAGGATCGTACCTTACTATTTTAACATCTTATCTAAGCCCCAGTATTTTGTTTCTGTGAATATGTCTAGAAAAGTCTAGAAAATGACCCTAGTAGCGAACAAAATCCAGGCTATAAGCGCCCTCCCTCTTTACTGTTTTTATTAATATTATAATCCCTTTAAATACTGAGGCTTTATTCTGTGTATTGCACCCAGAGGATGTCCTTGATACTAGATTTGGCCTCCTATTTCAACATTTCCTGGTACTGAGTACTCCTATCTATGTTTTGGATTATGGCTATCTATATCATTCGATTCAAATACTGCTGATGAGAGGTTACCCTTTGAAACAGGTGTACAGCACAATGAAATTCACTGTTTTTTTCTGCAAGTTTGTTATTTTTGTATATATACAGAACATTTTTGAACATAAACACTGTACCAAAACTGATGTGTCAGGGATTTGTTCAGCTTTGTTTCTTTCATTCCTCATGAAATTCTATGGCCGTCACCATGACATCATTGAAAGATAATACGTGTTGGCACCCGATATGAAAACGGACATTGTCAGCTAGATTACACGTCTTCACGGATTTTACTTGACCCTAGATTGACTCACTTATAGCGCGAAGGTGCTGCTAGCAGAGGAGGAATGCTTACTATTCCAGAACACTTGATGTAACACTCGATTTTAATAGGAGTTCACAGTTTTGGTGCTTTTGATTTTGGTGTCGTCTTGTATATCATACTTTAGTTTTGTCTCTGTTAGTGATGTTTGTGCCACTGATTTGTCCTTGTTTCCAATATTTACATTTGTACTGTTTGATGGTTAGAGAAGAAACACGTACCATGCATTTATAATTAGTTTCGTATGAGGGTTAGAAAATGACATGTACTAAACTTCCACTAAGCACACCTTCAAAAACAGTATATGTAACAAAGGGGATAACAGGAAACATCTACAATGGCTGAAAATAACAGTCACATGCCACAATCTGCCAGGGAACTACACAGGGAAAATACAAACAAGACAAAGGACAGACGCAAACAACGATAGGAACTCGTTGATGATCGTGTTACCAGTGTCGCCAGCGGGGCAGGACATGCCTACCCATTCGGAGCACATGATGTCATTCTCAGTTTTTATAGGAGTTCACACTATATAAGTGCTTTTTGTATTCTCGTTTTATCCACTTATCTGGACTTTGATTTTTGTAATAACCACAACCTCTGTTCCTCTGGTATTATAATGCCATTGTTTGCTACCCAAGTTTCTATCTTTACATGTGCAGCTTAAATCTTGTAGAAAATCATTAGACATTTTCCCGGTAAAAATTATCGTTTCAGGATCATAAGCTCCTGTCCGCCACCGATAGATATACGGTTAGCTGAAAGGTGGTATGGCAATGTGGCTATACATCCAAATTTGCTTTTCACCACAGAGAGTATAACAAATTAAGCTTGCTGCTTGCAAGGAGTCTGGTTTGTTTCTACCCCCACCCAGTGAGTCAGCCTTTCATCAGTATGTGCTTAGGACATGCATGTTGACATAAATATGGACGATTAGCCAAATTGCCAAACCATCTATTAGCTCAACGTATATGTACGGATGGAAACTAGGGGCTTAATGCCTTGAACCAGTTTTGTTTACCGGGAAAATATCTCCTGATTTTCTGCAAGGTTTAATCTTCACATATTAAGGTAGAAACTTAGATAGCAACTCATGTATGTGCTATGACAAGAACTTGAGTTGCACAGAACTTTGTCCTTGACAAGGTAGTGGAATGTAGGTTGATGTGTCCATTGCGTTGGAATTTGTACATGCTACTTCTTCTCTAATAAAAATAATAATAAGTAACTAGATTTGCAATTGCGAGCAATAGTCGATGCCACACCAGACCACCAATTCGACGATTCCACCTTATTCGCACATCAAAATCTACCTAGAAATCAATTTTCGTACAAATCGGACAAAGTCGAAATTTTTTTTGTATTTAGGCAGCCATCTTGGAAACGGCGAATAATTTTGAAAATTTTTGTCGCATAGATTCCTTCCTCTCATCTTACTGAACCTTTTTACAAAATATGAACAAATTGTGCAAAGCAGTTCCCGAGATATTAAATCCCCAATTTTTGAACGTTAATTGGCGGCCATCTTGGAAATGGTGGCCATTTTGAAAAAAGTAAACGTCGAACATAAAACTTTGGGTGGTGGTCTAACTTCATGCAAAGTTTCAAAACATTTCATTAAGCCGTGTCAGAATAATCGCTCGGACAAAAATATGTGGAAGAAAAAAAAGAATAATAACTATATTTGCAATTGTAGGCAATAGCCGATGTCACCCCGGACTCCACATTCGATGATTCCACTGCATTCGCAGTGTCAAAATCAAATTTCGTTGAAATCGGACAATGTTGAAATTTTGACGTATTTCGGCGGCCATCTTGGAAATGGCGGCCACTTTGGTAATTTCAAACCCTGAACATAAAACTTTGGGTGGTGGTCCTACTTCGTGCAAAGTTTCAAAACATTTCATCAAGACTTGTCAAAAAAAATCGCTTGGACAAAAATATGTGGAATAATAATAATAATAATAATCAGAAGAAGAACGTAGAATAACAACATGTCACCCCGACTCGTCTCGGGTGACATAATAATCAGAAGAAACGAAGAATAACAACATGTCACCCCGACGAGGTCTGGGGTGACATAATTATAATAAAAAATACTAGAAATATATTATTTTTATTAAATGCGTTTCATTAATATGTCTTTATTTCTACGTACGAAATAAAACAAAAATTTCATAAAATATAAGAAAATATATAAGAAGATAAGAAAAATATATAACAAATGTGAAAAATACTAAACCCCCCACCAAACATATAAAAATGCATTTTCTAGAACTAAGAAACTTTCTGCCAAATTGTCAGTGACCTTGTCGTGGCTACCGACGACATCGTTTATTTCGTCTTACCATCAAGAAATTACTGTTATGTATGCAAGATGAGTGCAGTTATCAGATGTATGACCAGTTAAGTCTCGGTTTCATTTGAGTAAAACATCGTTATAGTATGTCCTTGGAATTTATTTTAATCTAAAAGTTCAAAAGGTCAATATCATTTCACAAACTGCGTATAGAGAGTGCAAAGTATGTTTTTGGACCTTGTTCATAAATTGGCTTTCTAATCAGCTTCAAATCAGAACTTTCAAAACAATATATACCTCACTGATCGTGTGACAGGTGTCGCTACCTGGGTAAGCAGGACATGCCTACCCATGTCACTCCCGGTTTTCATGAGCGTTCACACTATGAGTGTAAAAAGATGGATAACAGGAAACACCTACAATGGCTGAAAATTATAATTACATGCCACAATCTGTCATAGAACTATACATGAAAAACACGAATAAGACAAGAAACAAACGTAGAAAACAATAGGAACTCGGGACAGCCGGACTTTGTACCGGCACTAGCAAAAGCCAGCGGTAGAGTTAAACCGGTTTATGGGCACCCAAACCTCCCCTTTATCTGTTCCGTTTCCCTATAGTAAACAAACATACGCATAAAACCCAATACAGGTAGACTACTAACTCCATGACCACAATCTTGAAAGGAAAGAAAACACAATACGTAATTTTGAAAGATGGGTCAAGGGGTGCTCGCCGCTAAACTGCCGGCTAGCTCAAGGAGCCTAGTCTCCTGGTAGAACACTACGGAAGAAAAATCAAACTCAAAAATTCCCGAAGGGTTTGGTCAAGAATCATCATAAATTTCAGTAGACATCGGCAGTATCAGTGCCTTAGTTCTTAATGTTATCTTTTTATTTCCGTGCACTGTAGCTGTCTCACGTCCTTGTTTTGTCTTTGTTTTTATCTGTTACAGTTTTTGTCATGTCTTTGGACTTCGATTTTTGTAGTCATCGCTTCCCTTGTTCCTTCGGTATTCTACTGTCGTTGTTTCACTCCCTGTGAATCGCTTTATCTAATAAGGTGGTATACATTGTTATCAATGCTTCATGAACATGTATAACCATTTAAGTCAATTTTTAACTTCAAGTTGAAATTAATTATCGAAATGTGATTGAAATGAGTTTAACAGAATTTCATAAGTTTGATCTTTGACTTTCATTTAAAGAGTGGTGATCACTTCCCAATTTGACGAACAGTGAACATAGATAGAGAACAAAATTACCTTTCAAATGATGTATGATGTAGCCTGATGTTAGATGGGTTGATTTAAATCTTTAGAATTTGACTTCAGTTGCTCCACTATAAATAGTGATACTTACAACAGTGGTTGATCTATAAGTTTTTGAGACATCGATTTCGTTTTATTGACAAAATTCCTGTACTACGAACGGGTCCAACAATAGCGAATTAATTGTAAAATGTAGATGCCATATGCCAGGTGTGAGAGAAAATTACTGCTAAACAAAAACAGGCAGTTCGCTATTGAAATCATGTTTGTCGTAAAGTTTTGATCAGAGACATCCAAAGTTATCAATAATGATGTATAAGTCTAGGTTTGATGCTGATGATGGTGTATCATTGGTTTATTTAGTTTCATTTGGGTATATAAGATGAAGGTTATTCTTATATTTGAGGATTATTCAATAAAAGAACATCATCTGTATTACAGAAATTGAAATAAAAGGACTCTTTTTTTTAACCTGGTTTAATACGAAGTAAGGAACAATTCGCCTAAAAGTGGCGCATATTTAGTCCCCATGTGTCCCCATTGCCTGCTTGAATACCTTTCTCAAATTCGAACAATTCCAGTTCAAATCTGATTACAAGGTTTTATCTTTATACTATTAACAGCAGTTAGACTTTTGTTAAACCGATGATAGTGCATTTTTCCCGAAATGGTTCTCGAGAATAATCCCACAAGCTTAACTCAAGCTTAACTCAAATTTTTTATTTAAATGCATTAGATTATTTTCCTAAAATACCAAAAAAGCAAAACCGCTACGGTATGATCAGATGTCCATTCCGCTTACTATGGGGTACTTTCAGATAGAAAAAAGAAGATGCTTACCCTCAGATGGAAACTGGAAGACGCTTACCTTCAGATGGAAAATGGAAGACGCTTACCTTCAGATGGAAAATGGAAGACGCTTACCTTCAGATGGAAAATAGAAGACGCTTACTTTCAGAAAGAAAATGGACGACGCTTACCTTCAGAGGGAAACTGGAAGGTTTTTACTAATCTATCTTCATCAACTTTTTCTTTTCGGGTGAATTGGATTCCCGCTCTCATTTTAAAACTAATTTTCCGACTTTAAAGAAAATCTTCCATTATAATACAAACAGATGTACTTCAGTACATTTCAGAGATAGTTTCACTGTGAAAATGCGTGTGTATGAATAAATTTCTTACCAAGTTACGATAATTTTGTGTGGTGGCACTTGGTTATGGACATTGAAGAAAAGAAAGCGATTTTTTTTTAGAATTTCAAACATTTAGCGCTTAAAAATGATGTCATTAAAACTTACATGAGCTCATAGAAAATTGAATTATACAATTTTGAATGTTTCACCATGCATTTATTGTGTAAATACAAAAAATACCCATGTTGCATAATAAACAGTATTTTTTTATGCTGTACACGTGTTTTAAGGAGTAACGTCTCATTAGCACCATTAGAATCAAATAATATGGAAAACCATTACCCAGAAGTAGACAGAAAGATGTATTTATTTACTAAAAATATTGAAATAGGAGGCCAAATCGAGTACCAAGGCAACGACCGAGTGTAAAACACGGAATGAATCTCAGTTTTAGAAGGAGCTAGAATTTCATAAAAAAAACAAACAAACAAACAAAACAAAAAACAAAACAAAAACAAAAACAAAAAACAAAACAAAAAACAAAAACTACAAACAAAAAAAACCAGTTAATTTCTATAAAACGCAAGGTAAAATTTTCAAATCTAACTAATGGCCTGGTGAATACCCTCAGGCTCTGACATCGATCCAGTGGTTTGTGAATCAATCAGTTTGCAACTAGGTTCATTTGGTTTTCTGAGAGAGGAAGGCTGTGTACGCGGTACTATTAATACGTACTACTATTTTTCTCAAATTGTTGCTACTTCCAAGATTAAAATTGTCCCATTTAAAGATTAAAACATGTATTTTTCTTTTTTTAAACTTTAGAAATAATAATTATTATCAGAAAAGATATGCATGGTATATTGAGTATTTCACAAAAAATAAAAATCAATTGACATTTTACCCTTATCTATTCATATATATATATTTGTATAGGGTATAACATGACGTATTAATTTCAATCACAAAAACTATTTAATGATAGGCGTTAAAGTTTACCGCGTATCCGGGAGTTACTGTGTAAATTAACCATTTTCAATGTGGATAAATTTTGAACTTCTCTAAAAAGGCAAGATATTAATTTAAATTAGCTTTAGTGTCATCATATATTGTTGATTTGTTCTGATTACCTTTTTAACGATAACTTTTCAAACCTTATGTTAATTTTATCTTGCGTCACCTATTTTGATTTTTCTTCTTATTATTATATATAAGAAAAAACAGATTGATAAATTAATAAATAAATAAAAAATATGTTTCTGTAAGATTTTGAATGCTTGTTTGCTATATGACGAAGGAATATTTTTTCTGTTCATAACATTAACATTACAGTGATCTATTTATAGAATATAAATTTATAATCGGGTATTTCCCTTCAAGGTGTGCATTCTAATTAAGATTTTACAACTGGTCGAATATGCTAATGTTTTGCTGTATAAGGTGCACTAAGATGTAGACAATCGGCTCTTCATTAAAGCAAAATAGAATATTAGAAGAGTATGAAACAGGGGCGGAATTCAGTTAGTGCGTAGGGGGCAAACCCTTTTTTACCGCCAAAGACAAACAAATGTTGTAAAAATTATGTAATTTTAAAAATACTAAACGAATTTCACGTTAAAATCAAATGTATATAGCTTTTTTAATGCAAAAATGGTCAAAAATGTTTAGCATCGCTATTCATGCAATTTTCAGGATTTGTGCCCCCTTTCTTTAACCCTGGATCCGCCCCTTGGGGGCGAAAATGAATGCAAAAATACCGCTTCCTGGCGGAGCAGAAGATTCAAGGTTGAAGAGAGTTGCTTTTAAAAACAATAATGTAACAACTTGAGCTTGCACACAAAATCTCTCTCTCTCTCTCTCTTCTCTCTCTTCTCTGTTGCATTATATGTAAAACGATTAGTTTTATGCATGTTTAACATATAAAGAGAGAACAAGTTGGATGGTTCCTTTCAAGCATGGTTTCTCTAAACCTGGTTTCCATTAGGGTCAACCCACTGTCCCTTTTAGAGCAGTTTTACCAATGAAGTTGAAAAGAGTTTATATTTTTGTTTGAAGGTACCGTGCTCCAAAACATAATATGTGCATAATACAACTGAATTAGGACTTTTTATATATCAAAACTCCTTACTGATATTCGATTAGCTTTTTTTTTTCAAAATGTACAGCCCAACTTATTTTTCTTTACTAAAAGAA
>MJUU01055548.1:55443-77649 GCA_002080025.1 Modiolus philippinarum | reverse complement strand
AAAGTGCATAGACGGTTTGGTTTATCGAAGGAGTTAAAACTTTTTTTTGTTCACTGTTCACTGTGGGCAATTTATGTTCTGCATATGGCCTCGAATTTCATACTTCATCATTTCAAACAAGCAAAGCACATAACAGACCACAACTGTTTCAACTTGGATAAAATAAACGAAGACAGATATTCCAAGACATAAATACTTCAGGGTATTTCTTCTGATGGAATAAATACTTGAAATTCCAAGACTTAAATACAACAGAGTATTTCATCTGGTGGAATAAACGTAGTAAGCCGTGGTAAAAATATACGACGTTCTGCACGCCGGAAATAGACAACAAATAACATAAAATATGTAAAATAAACATCAGCTGAAAGCAAAGATTTGGTCAGAGTACTGTATTTGTTTTTGAGAGAATTTACCATCATACTTTCAAAGTTATATGTTCATGTAATTTTCGAATTTTTTTCCACCTTTCTATAGTGCCCAAATCTCATGATTTCAAGTTATGTCAAGTTTTCTTCCAATTTACTCAATGAAAGTCCTGTGGGTGTGTGTATCTTGTGATATGTTCTCTTAGTCTTTTAGTTGGGCAACAGATGACAATTATTGTAAATACAATTTCTAAGTTATAGTCGAAATATTGTGACCCTGGTCATATTTCAATTTCTATTCCTTAATCAATTTTAAAAATTGCTACCATTTGTTCCTAAAACAGATGAAGTCAATTTTCCAAATTGATTAAACAATTGAAGAATAGAAGTTAAAGATTGCTGAACCAATATTACAGTTTTAGAATTTATGTTACGCAATCAAACTAAAAAATTGGTTTAACATTACGGAAAGTTGAATCTTACCACAGGAAAATTTCTGTCTGTATGCTCAGTATGCGAATTCAGCTTGAGTAATTTGAAGTTATATAAATAGTTTATAAAATTGGGCAATTTATTTTTCAAGACTTGCAATCAAATGGTTGAAAATGCTAAATTGGTAGTTTTAAAGTATAGTCTCTAATTTCCAATAAATTTTTGGATCTTTTGGACGTTTCAAAATCAAATGGTTATTCATTTTCATTATTTTTCTGGAAAAATGAAAAAAATATCAAGGGAGACCATAAATGTGATATAATCATTTCCCCTAAACAAATCAGTACTTTCACGTTTTCCTCCCAAAAATGATCTTCATGATAAAAATTCAGATACAAAAATTGAAAAATGTGGTAGAACTGGCATTATAAGATTAAATTTGTGTTCATATTAAAGATAATAAAAAAAAGATTTAGAAATATTTCCAAAAGTAAAATTGAGAATTTCCCCATCCTAGGAAAAATTATCCATTACAAAAGCAGTTTTCTTTAATACATCTACAATAAAGTTTTAGAAGATATCCAGAGGTGAGTATAAACTTTTTCAAATTGTTGAACCAATTTTACAGTTTGGTGGCAACAACTGAATTGTAAAACTGTAAGATTGATTCACAGGGACTTGCTCCCGGTCTAGAAAAAAAAATGTTTACTATCCAACATGAATCTCGGAGAAAAAAACACAAGGGAAATCCTATGTCCGATACCCCGCTCGCTTCGTTTAAATTTTTGCTAAATAAAGCAAACAAAACCTACCTTCATGCCTTTTACGTTCTCTTCCTGAATAATTTTCCGAACAGAAAACACAGTTTTTACCTCATGATAGATCTGCTTCATTCCTATATCTCGATTTGTTTACTCATATTTCATGATAAGGACAATTCATGGCTCTGAATGTGAAACTAGAATGACCTTCACATTCTAAATTTAAATCCTTCACGCGGAAGCTCTCGGGACCTTTCTTCGGTCGACGTTATATGCCTATGTATCGAATGCTATTTCCCGCGATATTTTTATTTCTGGCAAAGGTAGAAATGGATGAAGTACAGACAAAAGCGTTGCGATTCGCCGAAAATGGTCACAATCTTCTTATCACTGGAAAACCAGGAAGTGTTAAATCCTTCTTGATCAACAAAATTGCTGAAAAATTGAGTATAAATGGATGTACAGTAGCCATAACAGCTAGACGAGAATGGCAGCAGCCAACCTACGGGACTTCCAAAAGTCATCATCAACAGGGATGAAAAAAAATGTCTGCACAATTCATAAATTTTGGTGTTAATTCATTCATTATGTTTATTTTAAGAAAAAAAAATAAATACTAGTAAATAAAAAAAAAATAAATAAATAAAATAATAAAAAATAAATAATATACAAATAAATAAATATATAAAAAGACCGAGTTTTTGCGAGCACAGTGTAAGATGATTAAATCATATTTGATTTGAAAAACGTTTCGAATGTCTTATATAGTTATGAACGCTAGTAAAGATGAGAGTATTTTCTTCGTCACTTAGATCAGAGTTTCCAAATAAGATATTTTCAATTGAATGGCAACGTTGTCACTCGGTATGGCTATTCCCCAGTCTACAATCTCTGATATTCTATGTACGATATTTAGAATTTTATTCCCCAATCTCCAATCTCTGATGTACATATTTAAATTTTTATTATTTTTATTTATTTCTCCTTAAATATAGGGGCATGTCCTTTGGAAAACGCCAAAACTCTAAGGCAAGCTAATTGGAAGGGGGGGTAGTAAATTTTACCAAGGGGACATGAAAGGAAAAAGCACCACCAGGCCAAGCCTTCGAAAAAAAAGGGGGGGGGAGTCAATATTTGGCTAAATTTTTGGCGAAAGAATTCCGTTTCAAAAGGTTGATTGGTTTCAACCTCCTCTAGATCTGTCATTATCCTACGTAGATTTGGAGTTTTTTTTTTAGCTTAAATCACTAAAAGTTTGTCAAAATGGAGATCTCTTTTAAATTACCGAGATCCCGCCAACTTTTCTCAACTTTCCCGTCTCAATAATTTAGAAAGACTCACTTAAACAACCTCCCTTTTCTCCGTTCACGGAGTATTTTTTCACCAGCATGTCCCGCTTCACGCTCGCAATTTTTAATGTTGGGCTATTTGCAAAGTGTGCTCAAAGTTTGTCAAGAATCATGTAAGGAGACGACCATTTGATTCTGAAGGGGATGCTGGCAGTTATTATAAAAGTCTGGCCTGAATAGTAGTAAAAATAAAACCCTGGCATTCCCCTCCATGAAATTAAACAAAAATTCTGGGCTCCAGAAAAAGTAAAATAAAAGTGAAATAAAAAATCTTCCCCTCAAGTGTTTTGTAATCCGCAAATTTTGGTAAAAAAACATTCTTCATCGACAAAAATTGCCATCCCCTCCTCAGAATCAAATGGTCTCCCCTTTAGGAGGTATCTTTCAATTCTAATGGCTATGGAGCATTACCAGCTAAAAATGGCTGTATATAGCATTTTAACCAATTTAATTCATCTTACAGTGCTTGTGAAGATAATATACTACTCACACGAAAGTACTAAAACGAGAACAGCCATCACCTTTAGCCGATTGTTTACACATTTGCCCTTAAAAATGGCAATTAGTTCACTATGCTTATAGATGTGCTATACAGCGAATTCAATACGAACAATTGTTTGTTTTCCAAAACCTGACTTTTCCCAGCAATAATTTTTGACACTTTTGAAAATTCAACTTCTAAGTGGTCTTAAACACGCTGAAATACCTGGTAACGTCATCATTTTGAAAACGCTGTCATCCTCCTTCTTCAAAATCTTGTCTTAAGCTGATTATGGTGTTTTCTTTAGGTCCTTTGGATTATTTGTTCTCTGTCTGCCATTCAAACATTTTTGTAGTATGTTTTTTTTTCAACGTTTTGATTATATATGTACTGAAGGGATATAATTGTCGAAATGGCCATCTATAGACTTTTCCCCACCAGTATTTGTTTTTAACCATCGTGCATGCAGTTGTTAATGTAAAGAAGTCGGCAACTAGCAAGACATGAATGAATGGGTGGATGACAGTTCTAGGTACAATGATATTGCCTTCAACATTGATGACTTCGTCTTCGGTTCGGGTATAATGTTTCTGTCAATATCACTCTCCCTTATAATAATTATCTAAATAAATACCTTACATGAATTAATTCTGTTGAAATATTTTGGACATTATCGTTCTTGATTGATGCTAGCGGTTAATAACCCAATTGCTACGTCTATGAAATAACACTTTTATTCACCGGTGTATAAACACTGAAAATTGCAACATTGTTGAATAATAAAAAATGTATTTCCAATTCAAAACACATGGTCCATGAATCGGTGATTATACAAAATTGTCAACTGCACTGAGGTTATTTCCCTCGGGGTAAAGCCTTCGGGAATTAACCTTAATGCAGTTGACAATTTGGGTATTCGACTCTTCCAATGGCCGTTATTGTATGTTGTATAATTGTTTTCCATTGTAACAGAATATTCCTCTAAACGACTATTTTACAGGAGTATGGAACCTGAACTGTTTATGATCATGTTGGTATAAAAATACAGCATGTAAAACAGCAAGACGGATCATAAACTTAGGACCCCCTACACCCCTTTTCCGCTATCACCGATAGGGATCTCAAATTCATTTCTACCCGATTAATATTGGTTGTTTCCTGTTATGTACCCTCTGCTTCCAGCATTTTTTTCAGAATTCAAAATTTCTACATCAATGTTTTCTGCGTAAAGTCTTACAGGCTCTGGTCCGGGTGGCAATGGTCTTCCAAACCTCTGTATCAAGTGCTTTGATTCAGCTGACAAATGACCACTGAAAAATGCATTTATGGATAGAGTTAGTTGCGAAAAAATATGAAATATTGGGATTCGAAAGGTAGGCAAGTGGTTCATTGGCAGATTCGGAAGGAAGGGGGTCTATGGGTTGGAACCCGTTTTTCTGACAATTTTTAACTTTCGAGCAAATTTAGACAAAACTGGAAAAAAAAACAGACAAATTGGTCTGGACCTAATGGACCCCTTGTATTCGGAGGCTAGATCCACCGCTATGGGTTCCTGTTTCACTATCATCTTCAAGTAAAAGAAGATCCTATCGTTAAAACAAAATCACAAAAATCATCTTGTCCCTTTTCAGTACATGTATAATAATTTCCTAACCCCTATGCAAATATTTCCCGACCTTTTTTGTGCCCTACGATTTATCAATTGATGTATTCTCTGTCACACACATGGCCACCGTTATTCAGGCGCCGATCCAGGGAATTTTGAAATAGGGGGCCCCAATTAAGAAGTGTAAGAAAATTTTTGGGGTAAAAAATAAGGAAATTCATTAAAAAATACATGATTGCCCGAAAAAAGGGGGATTCTAAACCCGGAACCCCCCCCCCCCCCTTGGATCCGCAAATGGTTATTTGAAAAAAGATCATAGGGGTCAAAATGTTTTTAGTTTTTTTTTATTTTCCATGAAATATATATACCCAGAAATCACGTGAATAGTTTGAGTTAAATCAGCTTCTTCCTGTCTGTGAATTTCTTGAAGTTGTATATGATGAAACAACGGCAGTAGAATACCGAAGGAACAAGGGAAGCGAAGACTACAAAAATCGAAATCCGAAGACATGGCAAAAACGGCAACAGAGAAAAACAAAGACAAAACAAAGACGTGAGACAGCTACAAACACGGAAATAAAAAAAAACGACATTAAAAACTAAGGCACTCATAGTGTGAACTCCCATGAAAACCGGGAGTGACCGGGAAAACTTTGTATTTTCGCAAAAGAAAGGCACGGTTTCCCTTCGTCACTATAGTGCGGATTGGGAATACATGGAGGGTGGTAAAAATCTCCACACAAAATGACTCGTGTCTCACCAAAGCAAAAATTGCTATCTTTTAATTTACAAAAATATAAAATCTATCTGGTCCAGTATTTTTTTTTTTTTATTTTTTATTTTTTTATTTTTTTTTTTTTTTTTGCTAATCATGGAAATTTCGTCAATAATGAGGCAATCTGTTCTACAAATATTATTTTTTGGTTTCTGCTAAATGTTCGTTAGTCAACAGTAAATTCAGTAGCTTTCGTTTTCATATCTACCATCTCTAATCCCAGCAAATTTATGAATTGTGTAGACATTTATTTTCATCCCTGTTGATGATGACTTTTGGAAGTCCCATAGGTTGGCTGCTGCCACTCCCGTACTAGCTGCATCCATTTATACTCAATTTTTCAGCAATTTTGTTGATCAAGAAGGATTTACCACTTCCTGGTTTTCCAGTGATAAGAAGATTGTGACCATTTTCGGCGAATCGCAACGCTTTTGCCTGTACTTCATCCATTTCTACCTTTCAATCAATCTGCTAGAAATAAAAATATCGCGGGAAATAGCATTCGATACATAGGCACATTACGTCGACCGAATAAAAGGTCCCGAGAGCTTCCGCGTGAAGGATTTAAATTTAGAATGTGAAGGTCATTCTAGTTTCACATTCAGAGCCATGAATTGTCCTTATCATGAAATATGAGTAAACAAATCGAGATATAGGAATGAAGCAGAGCTATTATGAGGTAAAAACTGTGCTTTCTGTTCGGAAAAGTATTCAGACAGAGAACGTAAAAGGCATGAAGGTAGGTTTTGTTTGTTTTATTAAGCAAAAATTTATTAAACGAAGCGAGCGGGGTATCGGACATAGGATTTCCCTTGTGTTTTTTTCTCCGAGATTCATGTTGGATAGAAAACATTTTTTTTCTAGACCGGGAGTAAGTCCCTGTGATTGATTCAACAATCCTCAACCTAAGTTCTGCTGATGGTCAAGCGAAAAGAAGAATTGACTTCAGCAGTTTTTTCACTTAGGAAGAGGGAATTTTTAAAAAATGATTAGGGAATTGGTATTGAAAAATGACTATGGTCATAGTGTATCGACCGTAATTATGTTTGTTTATGATCTTGTATCCATTTGGATAATAACATGGATGAAGCGTTCTTCTCTATCTAGCAACGAATCTCAAATCAGTGCTAGAGTATCCCCTGAACTTAAAATGAGGAATAAGCTCACTAATAAACTGTGAAACAATATAGTAGAATATTGAGATTTGAATAGCATTTGTTATAAATATTTCTTGTAAAATGTATTTTATATATTGCATTTATTGTTTATATTAATTTTAGATATTATGTACAAATGAGGGCCTCAGACAAAATTAGTTGTACCAACTATGTTTATCCTCTATAGATAAAGCATTTACTTTCTTACTTACTTACTATAAATAAAGCATTCACTTACTTACTTACTTACTACGCAAAGCTTATTGTTGAACGCCTCATGGTGACTTCAAAATGAAGAACAACCATAAAAGAGTTGTTCCATTGTATGGATTTACCATGTATTTAAAGTGACTTTGTCCCAAGTGTATTTACCCTGTAGTCTTTCATTGTGTATAGAGTGACTTGACCACTAGACTTAACTGATAACAACAGTAGAATACCGAAGGAAGTAAGGTTTAGTAATTGAAGTCTAAAGCCATGGCCAAAAAAGGGAGAACACCAAAAACAAGACAGCGAATGCCTCTGACTTGCATTAGATACTTGAGAGACAAGACAAGAAAAATAGCACGACAATATTTTTAACGTTTCAATTTCAGAAACTCGGGCAGTGCGTACCTAAAATGCATGTTTAGTGTACCTTTGTTATAAATTACAATAAAAATGACAACATAATTATACCCCCGCTCCGAAGGAGAAGGGGATATACTGTTTTACCCTTGTCCGTTATTCCGTCCGTCACAACTTTCATCAAGCCTTTTCTCTGCAATGGTTAATGATACAAACTTGAAATTTTGTCAGAAGCTTTATATAGTTAAGCTTTAATATGGGATGCATTTTTCAGACCTGTGGGAATACTACTTCCTGTTTAGCGACTTAGTCAATTTTTCAAAATTCCGTCCGTCACAACTTTCGTCAAGCTTTTCTCTGCAATGGTCAAAGATACAAACTTGAAATTTTGTCAGAAGCTTTGTATAGTCATGCCATATTGTGGGATGCATTTTCAGACCTGTCGGGGTACTACTTTCTGTTTACCGACTTAGTCAATTTTCAAAATTCCGACCGTCCGTCACAACTTTTGTCAAGCTTTTCTCTGCAATGGTAAATGATATAAACTTGAAATTTTGTCCAAAGCTTTGTATAGTCATGCCATATTGTGGGGTGCATTTTCAAACCTGTCAGGATACTACTTCCTGTTTACCGACTTAGTCAATTTCTATTATTCTTTCTGACCTACATCACTACCAGTATCATCACGCTTTTCTCTGCAACAAGTAAAGATACGAACTTGAAATTTTGTCAGAAGCTTTGTATAGTCCTGCCATATTGTGGAATGCATTTCAAGACTTTTGAGGAACTACATTTTGTTTACCAACTTAGTTAGGTCATTAGATGCTTGAAGTTGAGAGCGGGGGTATTGCTAGTGAGCATTGGCTCACAGATCCCTTGTTATAATATATAAGTAAGTCAATGGATGAACTAAATACACTGTATGCTATAACAGAAAAATAATTGCTTAATGATTATTACCAAAAAATAATTTATCTAAAAAAATAAATAAGTAACAATGTTTTTATTAGAACAATGAAAGTGCTGTCACATTGCTTTGTTTTACTATGTTTTTGTAAAAGACTTTGTCTTATGTGCATTTACACAGTAGTTTTCATTGTTTACTTGAATGAAATTGAAGCCTTATGATGAACTATATCCTGTACATAATTCAAGTTCCGAATTTTTTCTGGTTCAAAATACAGAGTAGAATGTTGAGAACACAATCTCAAATTTTGAGCATCCGAATAAACTTAAAAAAAACATACGATTATGTATTTGATTTACAAAAAAAATCGTCGGCCTCGATGGAAATCGGGTAATCCATATATTTCTGGCGAGGTTATTTCTTGAAATCTCATTATGTATCAACACTCCATCCAAAGTGCGAATCGACAAATATATTTTCTACCTTTCCTGTCATGATTTTGTCCCGTTAGTTTATATTCTTTTTGATATTTCACATCGAATAAAATACATTGGAAAGTAAAAAACGTCTATTTTGGTGCATTTTTTGTCAGTTTTGCTCGTCGTACCATTACAAAGTATATCTGTATCACCGTGTACATTGTATAACAAGTAAAGCGGTAGCAACGTATAACTTTAGATAAGCTCGTGCGATAGTTTACCAGCAAAATAGGTAGGTATATAATGTTATTTGGATAGGTACAAATATATTGTGTTATTATTTAATCTAATAGAATGGTTGAAATACTGTGTTCGTAATGGAAAGCATTAATTGTACCGGTGGTGTTATTTTCACTGCTACATATATTCACCGTACGTATTGTATACCATGCTATTTTTTCACCGTTAGGGCTTCCATTTCTTACTCCAAGTGATACTATTTTTCCTCGTTAGCAGTATGTACAGAAATACAATATAAATATAGTCACGGTAGTTAAACGAGAATAATTGTTATATTTCTTTTTCCTGAAAATATGCATTTTTGTCTTAAACGGTAGACGTAGCATTTTTAAAATGGAAGGTGTTTAAAATGGCAAGACAAAGTTGGATGCTTTATTGAGGTAGGATATCATTCATGTAAGAGGGGTGTTAAAATGTTGCCGTTTTACCACGAATATTTACTTTATACCAAATATTGCAGCTGAAATGAGTAAAATATAGATAAATCAACATGATTTCTGTTAATTTAGGAAAAATATGAATTAATATCAACATTTTTTGTATTTGCTATATTTATATTTCATGAGATCTCAAAATATTGACTTGAATTTCAGAACAAAAATGACTAATTATTCAAATTATCATGGTAATAGCTTGCATATGCACTTTCATGATAATTTATTTAATATCAGGTGTTTTCCAAGTTCATCATAGAATTTCAACTAATCATTGACAAAAACAAAATTTACTTATGGACCAAAATATTTCAAGATTTTGGGGTGCGAGATTTCTTATACTTGGGGGGGGGTCTCACTATACTCGCAAGCACATGCAAAACATCAACATGAATATGTAGCTTTAAACCAGCCATTTTTTATGAACTACGAGTAATGCAAAATTCTAAAACATTTTCTATAAAATTCCGTACCATTGGTGGCAACGAAGTTACCATCCAGCTTCGGTAATCACATACTAATCGTCACGTCATATTTGCAGGGGATATTTTTGATATCCTTTGAGTCAAAAGCTTTGCGAGTTGTTTTAGAGCGCTGAGAAAAAGTATCAAACCTTGTGAAAAGGCGATATTATAAGAATCCAGCACCCGAGTGAAGGGCAAGATCGAGAAAATCTTAGATAACCTTAGGTAATATTTCAATATTTCTCTGATAAGGCTTGCCGAGTCAGAAAACCATTTGAATTTCTAAATCTTACAATTTCCACGGTGTGTTTTTTTTTCCTCAAATTGATAACCACAAAATACGATTCGTTATTACCAGTCTATACATAACATTCGACGTTCCTAGTGAATCAAGGTAGTGCGATGGGTTTAAAACTGTGCATCATTCTTCCGTATCTGACAAAAAATGGAGTCACCCGGGTTAACCCGCGATCGCAAACTCGGTGGTCATCGCTGATCCGGTTGTAAACAAAGAGAAAATAAACAACAGGTGTGCGACGAAGAAGGTGAGTTTTATTATCTGTGTTACATAAGGTAAATAAGATGTATTTGCACTCACATGCTAACAAGCAATAGAGAGTAGACATAACACTGATATTTATTCTACAACAAGGGAGAAATCTCCTCTTGAAACCGATACTCGTCAAAATACACAAACATTTTCTTCAATTATCACAGTTTTATGCAAATATATGGTCAAAATTGAACAAAATAAACTCAACCATTTATGTTTCATTCGTTCTAGAAACCATTGAGAAAATATTTGGCCACACATATGTTTAAATGGAGACAAACATTAATTTTCCATGTCGACTGCAAAGATCAATTGTGGCCTTTAACACGATTGAAGTTATCGCGTAACGCGGTTTTCAACTAAAAAATGTTATCGTTAACACGGTATGAATTTTGTTGTTATTTGCAATGTCAGTAGTCAGCGCAATAATGAGATGCAATTTTTAATGCAGTAATTGGCCATTATCGATGATTGTTCCATTATCTGAAGACAAAAACTATATTTCAATAGACTTTTAAGAGAATGCTATCCATTTAGTTTTCATCATTGCGTACGATGTATAAAAGCAACTTACTTATAGGGTACTCACAGTAAATCACTGAATCGTTACAGTTATATCATCTGCACACGTAGCATGGGCGACACATAAAGATCTATTTAGTGGTCTTGCGTCGTCGTTGTCATTGTTGTCTGTCCCACTTTTTGTAACATTTCTCAGCAATTACAAATCACAATCACTTGAAATTTTGCACGTGACCTAAGTATGAGGTCCCATATTGCGTTTGCCAATTCCAGACCTGTCGGACAACTACTTGCTGTATACCAACATACAATATTTTCAGCAAGTATCATCATTGGTACAAATTTTCGTAACACTTTCCTCAACGACCACAAATCACAGCATCTTTTAATTTTGTATGTGACTTTAGTATGGGGTCCCATACTGCGCTTTCCGATCAAATCTTGTTTATCGACTTTGAATATTTTGGGCAAATACTGTCAATGATAAAACTTTTCGTAATTCTTTGCTCAGCAACTGAAAATTACAGTCACTTGGAATTTTGCATGCGACTTCAGTTTGCGCTTATTTCGGTTCGGAGGTCGTGTTTTCCGACAGACGGTAGGGATTCCTGTGGGAACTGACTGTGCGCCGCTTTTGGCTGACCTTTTCCTTTGCCCGTGCGAGGCCAAGTTTTTACGGGTTCAAAGAAAACAGGAATATTTAGCCCAGTCCTTTAATTTCAGCTTCCGCTACATAGACAATGTACTTTCTCTTGATAATCCTAAATTTAAGGAGTATTTACATCAGATCTATCCCAATGAGCTTGAGATTAAAGAAACTACTGAAACACCTACTTCGGCTTCGTACCTAGATCTGTTATTGTATATTGACGAAGATGGACGTTTGAAGTCTAGGCTGTATGATAAGCGTGATGATTTTAATTCCCCAATCGTAAACTTTCCCTTTCCTAGCAGCAATATACCTACCTCTCCGGCCTATGGAGTGTGCATTTCACGGTTGATTCGTTACTGTCGAGCATGTGGTTTGTGCAGTGATTTTTTGAAAAGAGCAGGAACACTGTCCCAAAAGCTGCTTAGTCAGGGATTTGTTCAACCTATGTTAATTTCATCCCTCAAGTAATTCTATGGCCATCACTATAACATCATCGAAAGATATGACGTGTCAGTATCCCAAATGAAAGTGGACATTTTCAGCTAGATTCACGTCTTCCCGGATTTGACTACCGACTTTGACATTTTCCTGGATTGACCCACTCACAGTGTGACGGGTGCTGTTAACAGAGCAGGACATGAATCGTTTGGACTGTTAACACAGTAGAAACAATTGATGCGACTTCCGATAAAGCATTTTTTAGCTCACCTAGCTAGAGCTAGGGTGAGCTTTTGTCATCACTTTGCGTCCGTCGTCCGTCCGTTGTACGACGTCCGTCCGTTGTACGACGTCCGTCCGTCGTCCGACGTCCGTTGTCCGACGTCCGTTGTCCGGCGTCCATCTGTCGTAAACTTTTCATTTCAAGATCTTCTCCTATGAAACTACTGGGCCAATGGGAACCACATTTGCCACAATATTTCTTGAGTGGTCCCCTGCAAAAAAGGTGTTTTTCAGGTCCGCGCTATATCTAAGATGGCCACCAGTGGAAAACATTGTTTAACATTGGACCCTATGGGAAAACACATTCAAAGATCTTCTCCTCTGAAACTGTAAAGCCAATTAGAACCAAATTTGGCCGCAATAGTCCTTAGGTAGTGCCTACAAAAAAGGGGTTTTCAGGTCCGCGCTATATCAAAGATGGCTACGAGCGGAAAACATTGTTTTAACATTAGACCCTATACGAAAACACATTCAAAAATCTTCTCCTCTGAAACTGCTGAGCTGGTTGGCACCAAACTTGGCTACAATAGTCCTTGGGTGGTCCCCTACAAAAAGGTGTTTTTTTCAGTCCAAGATGGCCGCCAGCGGGAGGCAGTGTTTTAACATTGGACCCTATGGGAAAACAAATTCAAAGATCTTTTTCACTTAAACAGCTTAGCCAGTTGGAACCACAATAGTCTTTGGATGGTCCCCTGCAGAAAATGGAACCAAACTTAGACCCAACTGAAACATTTTTCAGTGAACAAGTGTCCGCTGAGACCACTTGGCAAAATGGAACCATGGTTTAATTTAGATCCGTTAACAAAGACTGTCAATGTAAGCCAGGGTCCATTTGAGCGATACATGCTCTTGAGAACCTCTTGTTATTGTCACAAATCTATACTCTTTATTACAGTAAAAATTACTTTTCCAGAGTCGCAAAGATTGTTTCTACTATGATAATTATCTCATCGAATCGCACTTGTTCGATAGTTACACGTATAATAGCGAAGTCGGAAACTGAAGACAGACTTTCTAATGAACTTAATCATTTTTTTCAGCTCACCTGACCCAAAGGGTCAGTATGGCCTATTGCAGTCAGCTTGCGTCCGTCGTCCGTCCGTTAACTTTTCACATTTTCATCTTTTCCCCTGAAAGTACAGAACCAAATTCAACTAAACTTTACAGGAATGATGTATAGAAGATCTTTTACAAAGTTTGCTCATTTCGTTCCGATCCAATAAAAAACATGGCCGCCAGCACGAATCTTAAGTTTAACATTGGACCCTTTGGAAAAAATCACATTCTCATCTTCTCCTCTCAAACCGCTGAAGCAAATTTAACCACATTAAGTTTACAGGAATAATGTACTACAGGTCTTTAACAAAGATTGCTCATTTCATTTCGATCCGATAAAAAACATGGCCGCCAACACGGAATATAGTTTAACATTCGATCCTATGGGAAAATCACATTTTCATCTTCTCCTCTGAAATCCATGAAGCAAATTCAACTAAACTTTACAGGAATAATGTGTTGAAGATCTTTTACAAAGATTGCTCATTTCGTTTCGATCCGATAAAAAACATAGCTGCCAGCACGGAACATACATGTAGTTTAATATTCGACCCTATGGGAAAATAACATTTTCATCTTCTCCACTGAAATCCATGAAGCAATTCAACTAAACTTTACAGGAATGATGTATGGAAGATCCTTCACAAAGGTTGCTCATTTCGTTCCGATCCGATAAAAAAAAACATGGCCACCAGCTCGGAACTTAGGTTTAACATTTGACCCTATGGAAAAATCCACATTCTCATCTTTTTCTCAAAAGAAAATTCAACCAATGTTTACAGGAATGGTGTACTACAGGTTTTTAACAAAAATTGCTCATTTTGTTCTGATCCGATAAAAAATATATATAGTGGCCTGTGCGGAACATAGTTTAACATCTGTCGTATAAAAGTTACTTCAGACGTCAACTAGATTTCTAGCACTAGATTTGTGGTGTTGGTATGTTTGGTATATGTATCATGTCTTTCTATCCGTCCTCAGTTTTTCAGATTATTGTGACCATGTCTTTGCATTTTGATTTGTATTCTACATATATCTTATTCCTTTGTATTTTATTGTCGTAAATTCATTCTGTCATAATAAAAAAAAATCGTAGATTTCCATTTCCTTTGGAGCCAATTTTATCCATCTCCTCTAATAAATTTTTAATTGAATTTGTTGCTTGTTTTCTTCCAAAATTACAGCATTTATATCAGTATAAGATGTCAAGAATTAATTAAATCAATGCCCAACTGCCCCAAATCTCTTTAAAAAAAATACAATGAAATAATATGAAGTAAATATACACATGAGACAAAGTTACTATCAACACATGGTAGAACCAAGCAATGGAACAACGCTTTAATTGTTGTACTCACTCTTGAAGTCAACATTAGGCCTTCAATAGTGAGCTTTGTTTAACCCCAAAGTTAATTCAAGACACCCCCTTGCGTCGGTTTGAGCGGAATGGCTGGATGAGAATCTAGGAATTCTGTTATAATGGGCTTGGTAAGAGTTTACGTATTTCAGCCATATCAGGCCATAATTAGTTGACGAAAAGTGCCTATAACGTAGAAAGAATAAAAGTTATCGGCAAGTAGGAATCGCAGACTTATAGAGGGGAGACACTGTGACAACTGATCGCACATCAAGCTTTAGACCACATATAAATCATTTCTACATACACAAGCGGAGAAATCATTGACGAAAAATTCGAATGAAAAAAAAAACAAATTGATCGGCAAATAGGAAGTATAGATGAGTGTCAGACTTGAAAAGGGTGTGCGGTACAATTCATCATACCAAACCTTCAGACCAAACATCAAATGCCTTCTACATGCATAAGCGGAGTTCCAAACCCTTGACGAAAATTTTCAATATATATATGGCTATAATGGAAAAATATAAGGTGAAAAACGGACAGAGGGGCAGACGGACGGATAGACAGACAGACTGACAACGGTAGAACAGTTTACCCCTTAACTACGAAACGGGTGTATGAAAAGTAAGGGGTGGAGACAATAGGGTAACGAGTTTTGATTGCCACAGGAAAAAGAAAGAAATGGGTAATTGCATTAAATCAGACCCCATTGATTTCATTCATTTCTCGAGTAAAAAAGAAAGGATCTTTAAACTGCATGGAACTTTGATCTAGCATGCATAATTTGTCTACACACAGTGGTTCGTGGTCTGACTTTTCCATATTAGGACCTCAATATCCCGCAGATACAAAGTATTCCCCTATTTAAGAATCAACTAACCGAAGTACCAAATTGTCAACTTGATAGAGGAAATAAACTATACTTTTGGCATTATCCAAACATTGTTGTATAAATGCATTCATGGTTGTTTTATTTCTTAATTTTTCGTTATTCTTATGTATGTGAATTGATGAAATTGTCAAGAAAATTCAAACAAATAAGACACATCACAGATCAAGCACTTTTGCATTCAATTACACGTGAAATATGTTGCTGTAAAAGTTAGTTAACGATATATTCAACCGCGATAACCGATAGCAACTAAATTATTTCACCGCGTTAAAGGCCACATTTGATCCTTGCAATCGACATGAAAAAATGTTGTTTTCTCTCCATTTAAACATATGTATGGCCCAATATTTTCTCTACAGTTTCTAGAACGAATGAAACATAAATGGTTGAGTTTATTTTGTTCAATTTTGGCCATATATTTGCATAAAACTGCGATAATTGAAGAAGATGATTGTGTATTTTGACGAGTATCGGTTTAAAGAGGAGATTTCTCCCTTGTTATGGAATAAATCTCAGTGTTATGTCTACTCTCTATTGCTTGTTAGCATGTGAGTGCAAATACATCTTATTTACCTTCAAAAATATAACACAGTTAATAAAACTAACCTTCTTCGTCGCACACCTGTTGTTTATTTTCTCTTTGTTTACAACCGGGTCAGCGATGACCACCGAGTTTGCGATCGCGGGTTGGGAGTTCACTGTGCAAATGTTTGCGAAATAATTTTTGACATCTTATTATAAAGTTAACTTCGATCAGATATGTCACTTGATTGGGTAATCATGCAGAATACGGAACCTTTTCAGCAACCTTTTGTTCTGTTAAGGAGAGATAATTTGTACAGAAATAAAAGGGGGAAATCAGTTTTTCGCCATTTATTCAAAATAGGTTCGGTGAAACTCAATTTTCTATGCAGTTCCAAGGCAAACATATTAGCTAATAATTTACCAATTTTTGAAAAATTCGTCCTAATGTAACTTAAATGAATTAAAATTTGGTTAAAATTCGCTTATTTCCCTATCATTTAAATCAAAACAGCTGTTTTTGAATGAAAGATTTCACGATTGTATTGCCGGTGACCCCCAATTTTTATTGTAATAACAAAGCGTAATTCATGAATTCTCTCTGAACCCGTACCACATTTGAACACATAAGAAAGTGATTCGTTGTGGCAAATGATTGAATCAATTGTTACAAAACGCCAGAATTTTTTTTTTATTTATTAATGAACAGAAGATAGCAGGACACAAATTAGAATGGCCGAAAATTACAATCACATGGCACAATCTACCAGGGAACAATAAAAAGACGAAAGACAAATGTATATGCATGTTTTGAATGATGCATGAAGAAACTGTATCAAATCATGCTTCATATACATTTCAAGTTAGATTGTATCGGTAAAAAATTGTAGTATTTGACAAATATTTACGTTAGAAAATTATAGCACCAACGAGTGAAAATTTTAATACTAACGGATAAAAATCGTAACAGCCACTGTTCAAGTATGTCCTTTCTTACCAATAATAAATTTTAAAGGTTATAATTATTGTTGATAGTTTTCTAGTTTTGTGGCACAAGTTAGAATAAAATTTACGAATTATTCCACAGATAAACAAGATTTAGCGATTTTTGCGTTTTATCAATAATATCAAAACAGTATTAAAATATAAATATATATTTTTGTAGTACCATTATAATACATTAAGACTAAGCGCATAATATGAATAATTTCTATCGGCATAATGAGAATCAAGCTTAATGTCCTTCTCAAATGTGTAAATATCGTCGAATATTTCCCACAAGTCTCTGCGAACGGTACAAAATTATGACTGGAACGGTAGAAAATATATTTGTCGATTTACACTTTGGATAGAGTAGATCATTTGCGAATCGCCCCTAATGTATCTGGCCTTGCTCTATTTTAGCATTTTACGTCCAATCTACGTTGTATACATGCTCTTTAGATGACAAAATTTTGTTTTATGTAATTAGTTATCTTTAGTTTCTCATGTTTGTGGATTTGTAGCGTTTGAGTTATGGTTCAGAATTTTAAGTCTGTTATTAAGGTCATTAATCCAAAATGAATGGCAAAAATACGTATAAACATCTAATGCATCTCAGTCTCGGCAGATCCAGCCATAAACCAAATATGTGTAAAGGCTGATGGAGGGCAAATAAATCTCCCCGTTTTAAGCAAAATTTTCGAAAATGAAATTTACCGAGTTTGTGTGGTTCATACAGTCAGAATGCAGTCGGTTTACTTACCAAACTATGTTTAGAATACAATGTACTGATATTAACAACGAACAAATGATATTTTATAAATGCTGTAAAGTTGTTGAACTCAACGTTTGACATATTTCACAATTTGGACAGGCGTTTTCTATCAAATTAGGAATAATGTTACAATGATAATACACAAAAGGAAATTTACTCAACTTAGGCTAGATGGTCACGATTAGGTTTGAGGGTATACGGAAGCTTTCAGTGCACTAAATGGTTATAATATTTTATTATAGACATATTATTACATAGGGAATTGCATTATTAACGCGTTTTTGTCTACAACTTGGTTAAGGATGAATTATTAAATTGACATATTGATTCAATAAATGGTTATTAGCTGTTATATGTTTTGCTATTTGTGTTAATTCATGATAACAAACATCTGTAGTTCGTGTTCATTTCTTTATTTTCTACAGTAAGAAGCTTTATTTATCACTTTCTCTTGAATTAAACATCTGTCGCCTAGCCTGTTAGTTTAGGGAGAAATTACAAAATACTAATAGAATCTCAGAACACTGACTATCCCAAATTGCACCAATAATTGGTTTAAATAAAACAATAGTCCGTTGATGCACATTGCAGAAGTACTTTAGTGTCTATTAACCGAATGTGCTTATGAACATCATTGACAGTGTTACAGCATTCAATTTATATTTCAACGATGTCCATTACAAAGAATATTAATGTGATAAATCGAAAATAATTTGAAAAAGTTCATTGATTTTAAATGATAAATTTCCAAATGAATACCGAAGCAAAAAACCAAAAAATAATTAATCCAAAATATATTGGCACTATGAGGATCGCACATAGAGAAGTAATTATTCTGAAAAATGACGACGACGAAACAAACAGAACATAATACAGACGCCAAAAAAGCAATAGGAGGTCTATAGGTACTTAAGGAAGAGTTAGCATGACCTGCTCGACATACGGTTCATGTCTCACTGAAAGTGAAAAGTCCGACGTAAAGTCAAATTCGGTCTATGTCCATCCAGTTATACTTGGGGATTTATTGTAAGATATCCATTTTAATTTGTAGTATTAAAAGGCATATTGTTACGATTCGTCTTATCGTGACTTTTTGAGTGACAATATAAACAGTAGCTTTGAGATAGTAGCTTCGCTCTGTTGACGAAATTGCCTTTCAAATTACTTGCACGACAGTAGCGAATGAGCTGAATGGTGGTTCGGTTCCCACTTACTTTAGCAGTAGATATAAATTAATAATGAAAGGATATCGAGTAAATGCACATGAAACAAAGTATCTGCAAACACATGACTAACCCAGTAATGGAACCCGAATTTAATTAATGTTCTTCATCTTGAAGTCACAATAAAGCCTTCAACAATGAGTTATGCTTATACCTCAAGGCAAGTTCAAGACGGCCCCTACCACCAGTTTGAGCGGAATTCCTTGCTTAATGTCGAGCAACGCTACATGCATGTATCCATTTTGTCATGAATGCAGTTCTTAAGAAACATTAAATTAACTGGCTGGCAAAGTGATCTTACAACTGCTGTCATCCGTTGCCCGGCAAAAAGAAATGAATGATATTTAAAACAAACAACCACAGGGCACTATTCGAGTCAGTAGTAAGAAAACTTGGCATAATAAAACAATGAGATGTGGGCGCTATAAATAGAATGGTCAGAACAACATTTGGAAATTACAAAAATAATAAAATGCCAAAATTTGAAAGTATAAAAGTGTATCCATATGAGATATTCTCTCAAGAAAAAGTACACCATAAGTGAAATGCATAGAAGGCATAAATCTCTCGCATGAGGAATCTTTTTACAGACTCCGCAAACTACAGTCTTAATTTAATTGTTAATTAAAGGATATGGAGTAAATGCACATGAAACAATGTCTCTACAAATACATGATTAACGTTTTACAGAATACATCTTGTAATCAACATCATTTCGACTAGACTCAACTAATCGAGCAAATTGATAATCGATCACGTATCAATAAAAATCGAACGGTAATCGATTGATTAGTTCGACTAATCGAACATTTATCGATCAAACTCTCTGAGGAGTTTGATCGATGATTTTGATTAGAAATTTATGATCGATAAGTGATCACTGAAATTTTTCTTTAACTTCAGATAGTGTTTAGTACCATCAGTAACAGTTATGTTGATTGGTTAGTCAAAATATAATCAAACAATTCAGATGGCTTATGTTAATGAGGTTTTATTGAACAACTGATATCAATCAATCAGAAATCGATCACAAATTTCTCTAATCAAAATCATCGGTCAAACTCCTCAGAGAGTTTGATCGATAAATGTTCGATTAGTCGAACCGATCAATCGATTACCGTTCGATTTTTATTGATAAGTGATCGATTATTAATTTGATCGATAAGTTAAGTCTAATACGGCAATGTTTGACACAATTTCAAATTTAAGCAATCAAATTTCTAACAGATATATATATATACACATAGATATATATTTGCAGTGCACTGACAGCAGTGATTTTATTATTTATTCTTTTTTAAGGAATTGCTTCTTACTTTACATATTGTAATATTTTAACCGCCAACACTACACCATTTTAGATCACTTTACCTCAGCTTGTCTAACATCACTTCAAAACTTTAATACCGTGTAATGGTTTGATTCTGTTGACTGTCAGTTCATTCCACATCAACACAGATGATTCTTTCATTACTGTCTTATACAATTATCACCCGGCTAGATAGTGTGTGACCCAGCGGTTTCTCTCCATTCGAAATTAAGGTCACCCTCGAGCAAGCTTCTGGGTGACCTTAATATCTAAGGGAGAGAAACCGCTTGATCATTCACTTTCTAGGGTGGTAACTGTTATATTACATCGAATTTTCTTGTTCACCGGTTGACCTTCCTATGCAACCCTCAAATGTCATGTGACATGATTTGAACAAATCAGATTAATCACACTGGCAACGTTTGACTTTACATTGGACAGATAATTTTTGATGGTGTTTTGCACTTTCTTGACTGCTTTGGGACAAGTTCGGATCTTGTTCTCGGTAAAATATACCGTGTTTTGGTATGGTATAGCTGGTCGTTCATCTTCTTCATCTGAATGAATAATGCTGTAACTAACGAGTTGTTCCTATGAAGTGATCTTTTTCACCAGTTCTATTTCTTTTTTCTCGACAACGTTAGGTGGTATTTCGCCGTTGGTTTGCTCTTGGAATATACAGGATTATCCTTCCCCCTTATCTTCATATATATGGATTTTGTCAAACGCTATTTTGAACAGTAAGTATGCCCCCCCACCCACCCACCCTTTAGTGAAATATGGCGCATTATCTACGACACATCACTTTCTATCACGAAGACCAAACAAGTCTTGTTCCATTGATTGGTTTTATCATGTATTTGTAGACACTCTGTCTCATATGCATTTACACCAAATCTTTCCGGCATAAAAATTGTCTAAAAAACTGGTCAAAGAAGACAGAATCTCCGAATGCTCGAACCTATAAGTTTTTGAAGATTTGAGTTCCTCGGCTTGATGTACCTATGTACCTTTAGTCATAGACTCTTTTGATACTGAGAACAAATTAAGCAAGTTCCTGTAAACTCTGCCGAGCTAACCATATGTTATGAAAATACTCTAGTTGCTCCACTTTGCGTCCAAGTCTTTCATGTGGGGATTTGTTTGTAATATTAAAGTGATTATTTGTTTTGCAGATATCGCTTGATCATGGATACTAAATTCGACACTTTAAATAATGAAAATAAACTTATAATCTCAAATCATATCATTTATCAAATATCTTTGTCACGAAACAATATCATACGTCCACCTGTCTTTGCACGTGATTAAAAAAACGTGATACTTTTTTTAATAACTGATATACGAGATAGAAAATGCCATGTTAAACATATTTATATTACTATTTTTATTTGTCATACTTAATATAGTTTCTATAATTTACCCCGCACTTTCGAATGAAAGTTCGGGGATATTGTCGTTGGCCTCGTCCGTCCGTCCGCCCGTCCCCCTGTCCGTCCGTCCGTCACACATCCTTGCGACGCGAACTCCTCCTACATTTTTGGATTTAGGGTTTTAATTTTGTTATAGAACTGTTGCATATATGCTGCAGATGCGCAATAAGCTTTCGGATTTTTGATAT